>PVIA01006759.1:0-92756 GCA_004024845.1 Tonatia bakeri
AGCGAAGAATCTGCATCAGATTTTGCATTAAGCCTGGACATTCCTCCACAGAAACTATTGGGATGATTCCGAAGGCCGCAGCTATGGGCAGCTGGTGATTGGCAGCTTCATCACAACAATGCACCTGCTCATGCATCATGTCTTGTGCACAGTTTTTTGATGAAAAATCAAATTAGCCAGATGACTCAGCCCCTCTAGCCCAGACTTGGCACCCTGCAACTTCTGGCTTTTCCCAAAACTAAAATCACCTTTGAAAGGGAAGAGATTTCAGACTTTTGATGAGATCTAGGTAAATAGGATGAGTCAGCTAATGGCAATTGAGAGAACTGTGTGAGGTCCCAATGTGCCTACTTTGAAGGGGACTAAGGTATCATTGTCCTATACACAATATTTTTATATCTTGTATCATCTTCAAGAAATGTCTTTATTTTTATTTTTTTCATATTACATGGCTGAATACATTCTGGACAGACCTCATGCATCAGAATAGCCCAAAGTATTTGTTAAAGTATACATCCCTGGGCCCAACCCCAGAGAGTCTGATAGACCACCCAAGGGTGCTGAGAATGTTGGTGTACAGATGGTACTCTTAGCTGCACTGGTCCAGCATCATGCTTGAAATCACTGACATCATTAATTCTCAAGGGTTGTAGGAAAGTCAGGAGTGGTCAAAGGGCTACACATTTTATGCTATTATTGCCACTACTGCTAAACAATTTTTTTAAAGGAGAGAGAAAGTAGGATTCCCAATTGTCTTTTAGTGGGCAGTGACTTCTTCTGTTGACCTGTAGTCGGAAGGCATTGACCTGGGATTTTGGAGAGCTTGCCCTAATGCTTGTTCTGCCATGACATGGCCGTGTGACTGAGGACCAGTTACCACTCCCATGTGGGTCCCATCCTCAATGAAGTGGGAGTGATAAACTGCACTTATTATCACATTTTTTCTTCTCTCATTCCTATGATTCACTGTTTTGTTCACTTAGCGAAACACTCTCTTTAACAGATATTTTTGAGCACCTACCCTCGAACCAAGTCTTGTGCTGGGAGCATCCATGTCCCTGTGTTTGCTCCATGAAAGGGATTTTCAGTTCTTCACTTTGCAGAACTAGGAATCAAGGTTAAACTATCAGTCTCTCTGTGTTCAATGGCAGAAAAGTTATTGAATAGAACACTCAGTTTGTCTTGACAGGCGATTAGATCACCCTTCAACTTGATGTACCTTGAAGGACCTGAATGGAAAGACTCCGTGTTCCTGAGCTCGGATTCAAGAAAAGACATGCTTCCTCTGCCCAGAGGATATGTTTGTTGTCTTTCGTAAATCAAAGTATGAATAGTTTAATGAATTTGGCTTTCCATTTTAGAATCTTTATACACACACACACTCACACGGCAGAAAAAGGTGGAGAGAAAAGGGTCGAAAACCCACTGGGTGCGGTAGCTGTCCAGAGATCATCTCCCACAGAGACATGAGTAACGTCAGCCCTGAGCACGTCCATCAGCTCTGACTTCAGCTCTGACCAGTACGAACACACTTCTCTCCTGAGGACTTTTGGGTCCTTCTTCACGCCAGGGAGGTAGCTGTCCTGTGCAAGAGAGGAGAGAGCTGGCTTGCTGCGGACTCCCAGTCCGGTGTCTCATGCCAACCCTGCACATTCCAGAAGAACTGCATAATGACTGGGGCGGAGGCACTGCTGTCACAAACAATTTTGAACGCATTCTGTTAGAAAGCAGAGGTCTCTTAATGACATCAAAATAGGATGCCAGAGGCCCTTGCCAAACCCGGACTGCTGACCAGTTGGAGTGGGGACACACAGTGACGCCCCCACATGATGCCACACTCAGCTGCTCTGTCAGCGCCCGCCGGCTGGTGTTCAGCCTAGAAGAGAGGCGTCCTGGGAGCCTGAAGTTCCTGTTGATCCAAGGACCATCCTTCTTTCATTTCCCCTTCACGCTCTTTCATCAGGCCTTTGCACGCTCTCACTTGACCAGGGATTAATGAGATTGTTTGCCTGAGCCACGCGGGAAAGGCCCAGGGAGAGGCACAGCCTGCGGATGCCACTGAGCTTGGGTCCGGCTCTGAGGATGAACTGGCACCCTACAGGACAGCCAAGGTCTCGTTCACATGCTAAGTCTTAACTTGGGGAGCTGCCTCCCACTGGCTGGCATCCCTTCAGCTGTCCTGGCTCTTCCTGAGAATGGAAGTTGGGTTTCTCGTGTCAGGCGCACCGATTGGTGTTTCTCAGGACTTTTGAGCAGAGGACCCTGTGAACACTGTCATAATTTGAGATTTGATTACTTTTCAGTCGGCATTGAATAATGGGAGCACCTTTAAAAAGTTTACCTTTTGACCCATTGTCAGATGATCTGATCATCTCCTAACTTTGCCCTGGGTTGCCAAAACTACAGCTGTGTCTATAGCTGGAGATAATGAAACAAATTTAAAAAATATGTGAGATTTCTTAACCAACAGCCTAATAGTTACTACCACTTTTATGCCTATTATTACTACTATGTTTAATGCTCTTATTATTATGAATTCTACTGGAATGACTACTATTTCTACCACTCTTGTTGTCACTAATACTATTGCTGCTGTTGCGACTTCTGACCCTGAAGAGGATGACAACTACTACTGCTATTATTATTACTACCACAGCTGCTGCTGTTGGTAACACTGCTGCTCCTATGACGACTAGTACTGCTATTACTAATATTACTACTGCTGGTACTATTGTTACTGCTGCCGCCGCTGCCGCCGCTGCTACTGCTACACCACTACAGGTCTGTTACAAATGGTTGGCATCGTGACCTCATTTATGCTTCATACTGATCCATTTTACAGACAAGGTTTAGGTCAATTAAATAACTAAAAGCCTCGGCTAGTTAGCAGTCAAGTAGGGCTTTCCCATAACGCATTGTATTTGATACCAAAAGCTGTGTTTTTAATAATGTTGTTACATTGCCCCTGACCTCAGTGGTGTGAAAGAGATAGGAGTAGATCACGCTCTAGCTGCGTCTACCAGCCTCCTGTAAACTCGGTGATCATTACAAGCATTCCTTTGTTCATGTAGTAATTAGTACAGAAATGTGTGTGAACCAGAATCCTGACCCAGGCCCTGGGTGGGGACCACAAAGTGACAGGAACACCCCCCGGAGCCTGGAGATGCTTGTCAAGAGCCAGAGGGCAGGACAGGCACTTTCCCAGAGGCCTGTCAAAGGCCAGTAGATGTGGAGGAACAGACAGAGCAGCTTAGCTCATTGGTGTCCTGGCGACTTTTGGGGGGAGCAACATGTGAGCTGTGTGGTGAAGCAGGAAGGCAGAGAGCTGGTGGGGCAGATGAAAGGGCCAGAATTTCTAGGTGGAGGGCACAGCCTGGGCACAGATGCAGAAGGGCCGAAGCAAGGAGGGCTCTAGGAGCTGGTGTCCAGTGTCTAGAAGGTGAGTGCAGTGGGCCCTGAGCACCTGACTCTCCCACAGGGTTTGTGCCTGTCCTGTAAGCACAGGGGCAGGGCCGCTGGAGCTCCCCGGCTTGTCCATGCCCAATCCTCCCTTCCTGGCCTCTGTCCCTTCCCAAACTTACTGTGCTGAGCAGCAGACTCATCACCTCACCTGGCTGTGTTCAGCATCTCCCCTTGCAATCTTTGGTATGGCTCCTTGGTTTGACCACTCAATTTCGCCCTCTCTCCTGGGGTAGATAGGTCTTCTAGACACTGTTTCTCCAGAAATGGCATTTGGTCCATAGAGCTGTTGATACTCATCCACCCTCAGCCTGAAGTCAGAATACAGTCTGTGCTGGGAGCCCGAGATGGGGTTGCGGGGGGACAGACCAAGGTAGGGGGAGCCATTCCTCATTGGTCCCTCGTGTTCCAATATGTGGCATGGAGATGCTGACACTCTATCCCAACTATATCACAGTGCAGCAGGCAAGGTTTAAAATAAATGTGATGTTATTGTTGAAGCTGTTACTACTGTTGATTAATCCTCCACCATGGTCATTTTTTTGTTTGTTTCTTTTTTATTAAAGATTTTGTTTATTTCTAGAGAGGGGAAGGGAAAAAGGAAGAGAAGGAGAGAAGCATTGATGTGAGAGAGAAACATCAATGGGTTGCCTCCCATATGTTCCCTAACCAGGAACAGAACCCGTGACCTGGGCATGCACTCCAGGTATGTGGGAAGATGCCCAACCCACTGAACTGCACTGGTCGGGGCCCCATAGCCACTTTGTAGGAGATAAGCAAGTCACCTGATCACCCTGACCCTGGCCCTAGCCCTAACCCCTCCCCTTCTTAGTAAGTAGTAATGAAGGTGGCTGTTTTTCTGGCCTTTGGAGTTGTCCCTCTGGCTGCCAGAGATTTCACGGGTCCTGCAGCCACAAGGCGGCTTTTCTTTGGGGTTGTTGTTTGCCCTTTTTCTTTAGAGGCAGCTGGATGTACCTTCTACAGTCGCATTACTACTTCAGTCTCAATATGAGTCATGTCAACCTGAAGTTTAGGGTCCCCCGAGGCCACTCCTATTGCTCCCTAGAGAGTGGGGGTGGGAAGAGATTGGGGTACATTGGCAAAAGAGCTGACCAGCTGGCAGGTATAGACAGGAAGCAGCATTTGAAGGGGGAGGTTCAAGGTTGCTGGTTCCTGTCCCCTTGGCCTCTTTAATTACACTCCTGCTCCTCACTCAGTGTGACACCAAGTCCTGTGGGTTGCCCCCTCCCCCCACTTGTACCATATGTTAGTATCTGGCCCACTCAGTTCCCGAAGGGAGCACATGCTCTTTGCTTCAGTGAAACTCATGTGCAGGGCAGAGGCCAGGCATGGAGGACCCTGAATAAATATCTGTTGACTGAGTAAGTAAATCCTCAAACATGTTCTGTCCAAGTGTTTGCAAGGAGCCTAGCACAGTGTCATCCTGTGTGGAGACTATATTTCTCTTCACACTAAGTAAAAATGCATTTCCTGAAATAGGACTCATTCCTTAATTTTTTTTTTCCAAAGAAGGAAGAAATGCTGGTTTTCATCCTTCATTTAAATGCCAGGAGTGTTAAACAAACCTACTTAGCCACCTAATATTAATCACTCTTATGAATTACTTATTTTTAATTAAGTGCTTGATGGCTAACTGATAAAATCTATTCGCTGCATGGAGGACATGTTACTCACTGCGTTGACTTCGCTGAGTCTGGCCGAGTAAGAAGGTGTTACATCCTGCACGTCTCCAAGTGCCGCGCTCGGCATCGATTCTGCTGACCAGCCTTTCTCAGATCGGGCCGCGCCCACCGAGGGCCTCAGCAAGGGGTCCCCGTGCTTGGTGTGTAGACCACAGGTCCCAGGAAGTCCTGGAGTCCAGGGACTGGCTGGCCTGGTGTTTCCTAAAGGAATTGTGGGTGCAGCACGTTGCTCTCCACGTGTAATGCCTGCTGTTCAAGGTGCGGTCGGTGACCCAGCATCATGGTTGTTATGAATCTCAGGCTAATCAGAATGGCGGTTTTAACAAGATCCCCACACCACTCACGTCCACATTAAAGACTGAAAAGCACTACTTCAGGCAAAGGAGAGATCATGTGATCTCCTGAGACCTTCCCAAGGACGCTTTGCAATCAGTATTATCATTCTTGTTTGAAAGACAGAAGAACTGAGGCCCAGAGAGGTGAGGGGGCTCACTCCGTTTCTCTTGTCTCATGAGCAGAAGATGCGGTAAGAAGATTCTACCTTTCTGCTTCCCAATCCTTCCACTGTAACCCACGGCGAGAACATTAGGTCAGAACAAAACAGTGAACAGGTATCGATATTAAAGATTCCAAAATAAAAAATGTGATCAAGAATCAGAACGAGGTACAGCCAGCCATTCCTACTAAAGAGGGTTAGGGAAGGAGGAAAAGAGACAAAGGAGGTGAAGAAGGGAAATCTAACAAGTCTTCTGGAAAAAAACAACGGTCTGGCTGTGTCCCCACCACATACCCCCCCTCCAGTCGGGTCAGCGGTGGTCCAGATCTCCTGCTCTAACCACACCCAGCCCCAGCACCATCCCTTGGTAATTCCTCCCAACACTGATCAATCACGCTCAAACAAAGAAATAAAAAACTAAAGCTAAACAAATGTGTAAATTGTCCCCGACTTGATGCCCCACAGATTCTCCCGATTTCAGGGTGCTGCCTGTTCTCTGCTGGAACACTAGCAGCAGTGTGTGCCCGGCAGTCCCATTCTTAGACGTTCACATGCAATCCCCAAATAATATACTCGTGTGTGCTTTGTGTCCGTTCAGACATGTAGATAAACGGGAGAGTTCTAGGTATATTGGTGTACAATAAGCTTTTTTTCACAAGGTATTGCATTGTCACCTAGATTTTTCTTTAAAGGTTATTTCATCCCACAGAGATGCCATATTTTATTTAACCATTTCCATGTTGATAGACTTTAAGGTTATCTCAAATCCCTTGGTTTTGCAAACTATGAGGTCTGTCCAGAAGGCATCCAGCCATGCACTATGAAAAAGAGAGACATTTACTAAAAAAGATACAAGATACAATAAACATTGCACACAGGACAACGTTTCCCTCAAACATTGAACTGAAGGGGAACCTCAGTCTCCTCCAAAGTAGGCACCTTGGGACCTCACACAGTTCTCCCAGTTGCCATCAGCTGCCTTGTCCTATTTTCCTGGATCTCATCATCTGAAATCTCTTCCCTTTCAAAGGTGATTTCAGTTTTGGAAAAGCCAGGAGTCACAGGGTGCCAAATCTGGGCTGTAGGGAGCCTGAGTCACCTGGGTGATGTGATGTTTCACCAAAACACTCTGCATGGAATGTGATGCACAAGCCAGTGCATTGTAGTGATGAAGCTGCCAGTCGCCAGCTGCCCACAGCTGCGGCCTTCGGAATCATCCCAATAGTTTCTGTGGAGGAATGTCCAGGCTTAATGCAAAATCTGATGCAGATTCTTTGCTCTACCTGCTCAGTCATTTTGAATGTGACAGCCACACAGTGCACATGCTCACTCAGTGACGACTACCACCCCCACTGACTAGTACAGAGACGTCGTCATTGTTGACACACGCACATTCCAGTCCACTTTCCTTGGCTGCCAGGTTACGTTGATGCCATGCAAACTGTTCTTGTTACATTAACAGTGACTGGGCTTTTTCCAGACAGACGAAGGTATGATGCATGGAGCACCTTGCACGATTCTGCTGTGCACACAGGCCAGTGTGGGTCTGGACAGCGTTTACAACTGGTCTTGCTCGCAGCTGTGATCACACAGCTGGCCCAGGTCATGCAAAACTGTGCTCCCAGATGTCGCCAAGACTGTACCATCCCATCGGCGTGGGTGACTTCTCCAACACTAGCATTATCAAGCGGTTTAGTCTTTGCTAGTCTGACACATGATGAACGGTATCTCATTCCTCTTTAATTTGCATTTCCTGATTATTAGAGAAGATGAGCATCTTTTCCTAAACACACAAGTCGTTTGCCTTTCCTCTTCCACTCATAAATTTCACTTATTTCTTTTTCCACAGCTTGAATTTTCCATATCGATTTGGAGACATACTTTATGTGTTTTGAATAGCAATCCTGTGTTATATGTTGCAAGCGTTTTCTCTGCTAGTCTTGCATCTGGTGTTCTGTTCAGTGAGTTGTTTGGTACGAGATTTTTATTTAGGATTTTGATATATTTAAGTGTTACCTTTTCTCCAAGTCTTGTTTTATTCTGTTGTGCATTGTGTTAAGGGAGCCCTCTTAATCCCAATGTCATAGGCCTTCTCCTTGTGTACTTTTAAGTGTCTTTTTAAATGATTGGGTATTTATTCCCCCTTGAATTTTTTTCTCTGTTATGAAGCAGAGTCCTATTATATTGCAGGTCTTTTTCTTTATAATAGATAGCCCTTTCTTCCAAGCTACACATTAAGCGGTTGTTTCTCCTACTGTAACGATTAGGGGTTAAGTGCTAACTATGGTAATAATCCTTGTTCCTCTTCGATTTATACAGTTCAGTTTCTACTCACAATTCAATGTAGATTATTAGCTTGCTTACCTGGGACACCCCCCCCCACCCCCCATGCAAAGTCACAGAGATCCAGTTCAATGCATCTTGAACTTCCACCATCATGGAGTCCTTCACTCCCAATCACACTGGGGAAAGGAAATGGGAATGATCACTTGGGACAGTTAGGGGTCAGGACTGGAAATGCCAAATATCGCCTCCATGTATATTCATGGGCTCATTCTCAGCTCGAGAAGGGGTAGGGAGTGTTGGCTCTCTGTGTGCCAACGAACCATTTCTGCCAATCCATCAGCCATCCTTCCTCCATCACATTCCAAGTTCCACGGAGGCTATTGTCTTCTGTGCTCACTGTCATGGTTCAACGATCTGTTTATCAGTTGTCAAACAATGCCACTTATCAACATTTTTGTCATTTAAGTTTCTATAACATACAGTGCATTCATATCTGGTAAAGAAAATTCATCCATTTAATTTTTTTTGAATTTATAATGTCTTCTTTTGAATATTTGCTCATCCGTGTGAAATTTTAAATCAATTTTTTATACACCCTAAAGAATGCTACTGGGCTTTTGACTGGATGACATCACATTATAAATGTACAGATTAAAGGTAAGGTCACTAACATCATTAAGTGTTGCATCTTCCGTGTTCAATATCACGCTTCTGCTGACGGCTACCCAGCTGGATGCAATTTTCTTAAAACTTGCCAAATTGTACTGCTAGAGGGTGGATTTGAAGAAAGCTGACCCCAAATCCTGGGGGGGGGGGTGTTGGATGCACAGCTCCTCACGCTCAGTCTTCCCTGTTTCCTAGTAAACGCCCCACAAGTCCCCAGCTCCTCCCGAGCGCCGCTCGAGCTGTGGCCCGCGAGGCTTTTCTTAGCGAACATGCGCAAACAGACCGATAGCGGGTGACAGTGTCATGAACATCTAGTGTCCCCACCACCCACGGTCGGCGGTCTCCAGGATTTACCGTATGTACGTCATCTAGTTCTCTGCGTCACGACGGGAACACTTTAAAGCCAACCACAGGCATTGTTCCCTGCACAGCTCAGTAGGCGTTTCTTTAAAGTACAGATCATTTTTACATAACTACACGGCCGTATGAACTGTACACATAGTTTAATTCACCATAAAAATCAAATCTTAGGCTATTTTTCTAAATACGTGCATGTAACCTATTTTTATTTACTGTGCTTAGTCTGCATTTGCACATGTGGGGGTGGTAATATTTTGCTTTATTTCTTATTGTTGTGCTATGACTTTTTCCCAATTTTTGTATTAGAGACATTTTTTTTTCCTTTGTAGGTATAGAAATTAGGGACTCACTTCACACACTTTATATGGCTGCTCTCATATTTTAACACCCACATTTAACTTCTCTTCCTGAAAAAGCCGGAATTCCTCGCTACCGTCTCCCGTGCTCTCCGGGTGCAGACTCAAATCTCCAACTGGTCTGTGTTCTCCTCTATCTCCACGTTATTTTTTTTTCCCTAAAATTTATCTGCAGCTTGTTACCGGATGCATAACATTGCAATTTAATAATAATTTCTAGGACTCAGTACCACTGCAGGAGGGCCGCAGAAGCTCTCTCCGCGGACTTGGCCGGAGCCCACTGGCCAGCAGCCGGAGCGCCCTGCCTTCTCCGCAGCAGCCACCGCGGGCGCCCGCTGTGGCTGGGAGAGGCTGCGGCTGCCTGGGGCCCCCGCTCCGCCCCCGGGGTGGGGGGTGCCCTGGCAGCGAGGCGAGCGCCAGTCATGTTTGTCCTCAAAACTGATTATCCCAGGTGTAAATTACGAGGTTTAATTAAAAATTACACCAATCAATGAAACCTGGGTGCAAAAGAAAAGAGAGTTGTTTCCATGAAAACCACATTGAATGCTTTGAATGATTCGAAAAAGGTGAGGAACATAAAACTGCTAATTAAACGTAGGTAAGCTAAAGACAAAAGCATGAAAACGTTTGTAAAATATTAGGAAGATCCTACGCTCAGATTTCTTGTCAAATTAGTTTCTCATGCTGATTAAAATAAATTAGAAGGGAGCAACATTGCCAATGTCAACTGGGTGTGATTCGTGTAAGAAACGATTTCTGGAGTGCCTTCAGCCAAGGCAGACTTAAGTGAAAAAACCTCCATCCTACCCCAAAGCGTTAACAAAGTATCCAATTTAGGAAGAAATTTTAAGTAAAAATAAATTTATTTTTTGTGGCATCGATCCCTTATTGTTATAACCGTTTTTCTCTTATAATCTCAAATCTGTAGATATAAGAGTTTCTGCTATATTATCTTGTCCTTACTGTCAATAATTAACATTTATTGCGGACTTCTTGCATGCTAGTATCTCTTGTCTTTTGATATATTTTCATTTCACTTCATGTATCTTTTTTCTTGATTATGTCCATGAAGATTTTTTTTTTTTTTTTGTGAGCTTCTGAGTCTGGTCAGTTCCCTAAGACCTTGTGTGCCAGACAAATGCCCTTCTGCCCCATCATTCTTCACCTATACTGTGGTTAAGCGTGCGATTCTGGGTTCAAGCAAATTTTTCTCACTACTTTCTGAGTAATAGTCTCGTAGCCTCTGGCACCCGTTGCTATAAATGGAAAACCTGATGTCAGTTTGATGACCATAACATTTTAGGTGACCTCTTGAACTTCATAGCCTTTGTGCTTTCTCCTTCCCACCACACCCTGAACTGTCACTCTGTGAATTTTGTAATTCCCCTGGTCACTTACAAGCCTTCTCATCCTGGTGGGCAGTATTTGTTTGGAGGTTCGTGTTTCATTTGAACGTTGAGAGATCTCACCCATCTTTGTTCAGAATACCACTCTCCATCCTTCTCTTTCCCGTCTCCACCCACAGGTTCTGCCCGACGAGACTGAGGGTGGCGGGATCTATGTGGCTCACCTCCTGAGTGTTCTTCCATGTTTTCTATCCCTTCACCCGTGTGTGCTTCCTTCTGTGTGTCCCCCTCCCCAGCCTCCCAGAAGCTGCTTCCCATCCGTGCGGTCTTCGAGCGGCTGTTCCTGCCATCTGTGGAGAGCGTGTTCGCACCGATCATCTTTTCACTTTTAACATTCTACCTGGTTCTTCCCCGTGAAGTCACACTCTCACTTCATGACACGACCATCTTGTTTTGTGGCCATTGACCTCCCCTTGTCTCTATGTAAGGAGATGCTTGCTGACTGTCTGTCTTACTTATATGGCTTTGGTCATCTGCAGTGACACTTTGCTTTTAGTTGTAAAATCATGATGTATTGATACCATGCAAGTAAATGGGGTCTGGTGTTTAGTTAGTGCCTATTATGTGTCATTCCTGGTTTGTCAAAACCAGGAATTCCTGGGTTCAAACAAAAAATCTGCTTTGAACCCAGAATCGCACGCTTAGCCACAGGATAGGTGAAGAACGATGGGGCAGAAGGGCATTTGTCTGGCACACAAGGTCTTAGGGAACTGACCAGACTCAGAATCTCACCAAAAAAAAAAAAATCTTCATGGACGTAATTGAGAAAAAAGATACATGAAGTGAAATAAAAATATATCAACAGACAAGAGATACTAGAGTGCAAGGAGTCTGACTGAAGAGTGTCCCAAAACATGGGACTTCTGGTGCTAAAACCAGGGAAGTCACAATGAAACTGGGATAAGTTGGCCACCGTAATGTGATGTCCTGCGACCCCTGTGGTGGATGAGGCAGGCGAGGCCATCTGGACCTAGCGTTCCCATGAAGGGAGAGAAATAATAAACAAATAAATACAAATGAAAGTAATGCCAGGAAATCTGCTAGAAAGGAAGTAAAAACTGTGGTTTAATAGCAGATACCTCTTGAAGGTGGGTCAGTCCAGAAGGACTTTCCTTAGGCAGATGGCCTTTTCTCCTGAGACCTTTATGATAAAAAGAGGCACATATGTAAGTATCTGAAAACTATAATTTCTTATTAGAGGGAATAACAATTAAAAATATTCTATGGAGGCATAGAGGTGGTGGAGAGAGAGGTTGGGAGGGGAGAGAGGAGGAGGAAGAGGGAAGGACAGAGGGAAGAGAGCAGAAGAGAGGAGGGGAGAGGCGGGGAGAGGGGAGAGAGAGGGAGAGAGAGAGAGAGAGAGAGGTATGCGGAGTGGCTGGCTGATTATGAGCACGTAGAAGGGACATTTAGAAAAGGAAGCAGAGACCAGGTCTCTTAGGGCCCTGCACATTGTGGTAAGAAATTCAAGTACTACGCTCATCCCGACAGCGAGCTTTTGGAGGGTTTAAGTAGGACAGCGATGTCCTGTGCTTTGTGCCTTTAAAAAGGCCCCTCTGGGTGCTGTCTGGAGAAAGAGAGGCAGGGGGTATAAGTGGAAAGGGGAAGACCAGCTAGGAGCTGATTTCAGTAGTCTCAACAAGCAGTATCAGAGGCCAGGACTAGATTGATAACAGTAGGAATAAAGCAAGGAGAGCAGATTTGAAATACAGTTTGAAGGTAGGATTGACAACATTTTTTCATGTTTAAAAGAGTTAGAAAGTGGAAGGAATGAAACACAACTCTCAGACTTTTGGCTTGAGCAACTGAATGAATGCTAATGGCCCAGAGAGGAAGACTGGGGGACGGGCAGACAGCAATGGGGTTGGGAAATTATGAGTCTGTTTTGGCTGCTTATGTTTGAGATGTCTTTTAGACACCAAACTATAGATGCCAGGTTGGCAGTTGCGTATGCAAATTTGGTGCTTAATGGCATGGGCAGGCTTGAAATGCAAATTTGGGAATTATTAACAAATAGACGGCATGTAAAGCCAGTAGTCTGGATGCGATTACCGAATGAGGCAGCGTAGATTGAGAAGCCGAGAACCTAGTTCTGGGGCCGTCCAGCATTGCAAGGTCTGCTGGAGAGTAGCCCAGAGCAAGGCCCCCAACTCAAGTACTCTCCTGGGCCTCAGCTCCAGACCCAGACAGGAGTGGTGTCCCCACTTGTGGCCACTGTTTTCAAGAGCAACTCTTATCACAGCCCCTTACAGCCATCCCCCATGAATGGTGTGATTCAAGGACTGAGACCTTGGAGGGAGAAATCAAAGGAGCCCTTGGCAATGACAAATAGCTCTTCACAGACAGTGTTCATGATCAAGTAGCACATCTTTGTCTTTGGGTTCCCTTGGAAAGCACAGCTTCAGGCCAGTCCTCCACCTTACCTGGGCTCAGACACCCTGCCTGTCCCCTACCCCTCACGTCCCACCCAGCCCTTCTCATCCCCAGTTCAGGCCCCATGCCTCTGTGTTTTTCTCATGACAATGAGCCTTCGTCTGCAGGTTAAGTTTAAAGCTCAGACCCCACTGCAACTGAAATTGTTACCAAGAGTATTGAATTCAGTAGCACTCACAGTAACGAATCTTTGAAGGAAAGCTTAGAGTTTCCATCCCCTGGTCCATCTCTCCAAGAACAGTGCTACTTGGTGTCCGATACTGATGACTACAGATTGTCTGGTCACCTGGTCTTGGGTAAGGGCATAACCAATGCTGGCAGATGCCCTGTTTTCCATTCCCACACTACTCAGTTAGGGGGAGACTTCCTTTCTCTCACGGTGGTCAGATCTGGGCCTTAGTACCAAGTTTAGGTCACAGGATTCAAGGAAGCCATTCACATAAATTTTATTCAGGCTGTGTGTAGCCCGATCACACATTCTGCTTGGGGCTAACCTGGTTCCTCAGGTCTGACACTCATACTCAGGACAAAGCCATAGGCAGCTGTAAGCCAACCTCTCAGGGCCCTCACTGTCTTCCGTGGGCACCGACTTGAATTTGGGCAAATAATCCTGTTTTCTCAACATCCATGTGTCTTTTCCATTAGCCAGCAAAGAACTGAAGTCCCTCAACTGTCCACCTGTGGATCTAATACACTTTTAGCCTCAGCGGAGTCTTGATAAAAACAAGGAGCAGTGTGCCTATGCAAGTGTGGGCACCTTTTCCTCCAAATTTACAGAGTTGAATCAACCTGATTCCTTCCATTGCCACCCCCCTACCATATAGCAAAAAGCAATCCTGGATAACGGGGACGGGGGAGGGGAGTCATGTCTTGTTTTCTTCAGCAGAAGTAGAAAGAACACCTCACATGCAACTCAGCTGTGGGGATTCATTGAAATACTGCACAAAGGTAATTGTTTTCAGACTTAAAATATACACACATATGTCCACACACTCACTAAAGCGAACTACAAACACACACACACACACACACACACACACACACACACACCCCTAATTCTTTGTGGAATGTAGGAGACAATTTCCCATGGAAGATAGTAAGTCCTATAAGGCCGCATAAAAGTAGCCATCAAAAATAAGAGGCCAGTATAGAGAAGATGTGAAAAGATAACATCCAAAACTTTAAGGGTTTTTTTTTTTTTTAATGCAAGTAAAAGTTAGGATCATTCAGTGAGTTTGTAAAACATTTATATTCTTGGAAAACAAGTTGTTTTCTCAAAGCCTGTCACATAGCTGTCTGTGTATTATTTCTGTAGCCCTGAAATCAGAGCCCCCTGAAAGATTATCTGAAAAAGAAGGAAGGTAAGAAGGAAGAAAGAAAAGAGAGAGGAAAGGAGGGAAGGTAGATTTGAAAACATGAAGCAAATGAAGAAATAAAATTATTCCATCGGTCACTGCAGAGAAGACTTGGACTGATCTGTCCCACCGAGTTTGTTTAAAGAAAACGGCACAGAATTAGAGCATGGAAGGAGTTTTATGTCATTGTGTGATCTTCCTTCTTCAGTTTCACATTCTGACCCTTGTCTCCCATTTTGTTGCAAATCATGCCCTCAAAAGATCACTCATATACCAATTTGTCAGTGTGATATACAGAACCAAGTCCCCCAGATTTGTCCATCTACTAATTGCTGAAACTTATAAACAAACATGCCACCCACCACAGCAGAAGTGATTTTGCAGAGGCGATGAAACTGAGGATCTTGGAAGGGGGTGTTATGCTGGATTATCCAGTGGGCCCAAAGTAATCACAAAATCTTTAAGAGAAGGTGATGTGACATCAGAAGGAAGCAGAGGTCAGAGGTCAGAGTGATGGTGGAGAGCTGGGCAAGGCAAGGGGATGAACTGTTCCCAAGAACTTCCAGAAGGAATATGGTCCTATGACACTATGACGTTCGGCCGTCTCACCTCTAGAACCAGAAGGGGATGAATCTGTGTTGTTTGGAGTCACTAGGTTTGTGGTAATCTGTCACCGCAGTTAGAGGATGCTCACACAGCCACCTTCCAGGTGGCTCTCAAATGTGGGATTTGCACAGGTGTACCCTGAGGTTTCTCTCAAACCTCTCAGAACTTATCCATGAAGTTTTTGAGGTTCTGAGGCTCAGAAGGAGCCTGTCTTTGGCTATCCCACTTTCCTTGTCTGGTTGGCCAGAGCCTTTACCTTTCATATGAGGCCAGTCCCGTCTAATAAGAAGACGGGCTCAGCGCGCCTGCCCCAGGGTCCTCCCAGAGCACAGTGATACACCCTCCAGGTCCCAGCAGCATTCTGTTTTCTGGTGGGCAGCCGTGTGGATCTTCTCCCAAAATGAACCTAGCCATCTGCACCCCTCAGGACTCTTTAATGGCCTCTGACCTCCCTTTGAATCAAAGGGTTATAAGCACCAAGCTCACGATTCAGCGTTGCCCCTCACCTGCCAGCCCTCAGCACCCCTCACCCCACACTCTATGCCACAAACTCACCCACCTTGTCCAGATCCCCATGTGCCCACGAAGGCTGCTCCCTCTTGTTCTTGATGAGGCCGTTTCCCTCCATCTAGGGCCTCCTCTTCATCGTCCTCTGCCTCCTCTCCCCCTTAACTCCTCCCGGCCCTTTCTTTTCCCAGGAAGCCTTCCCACCATCCCTTCTCCCTGGGGCCCCATCCCGCACTCCACACACTTCTGACATGTAGCACGTGTCCCATTTTACAGAGTGACCCATTCGACTTTCTCCTCTTCCTACTGGCCTGTCGTTTCCTGGGGAAATGACTTCCAGAGAAGGGTCCTGTCACCAGCAGCATTGGGATCATCAAGAAATTCCTTAGAAAAGTTAATGATCGGCTCACACCCCGACCTGTGGAAGGAAAGAGTCTTGGAGGCAGGGGGCACCAGGAGTCTTTGCTTTCATAAGCCTTTCAGATGTCCTGGGAGGTGAATGCCATTTCTGCCTCATTCACCCAGGAATATCCATCTGACAATATACTTAATGTTTAATGAGTATTTATGGAACTAATAGAATGACTTGTACCAGAGGGCAGAATGAGTGGCTTAGTACCAGCACCGTGCACACGCTGTACAATTAAACCTCACAGAAACCTTAGGCAGGTAGCATTATTATTCCAGTATTACGGATGGGGAAACTGAAGCTCACACAGACTCTCCTCACGTTTGTCAGCTGGTCCTCTTACAAGCCAATGTTGCAAACAATGTCTTTACGAGTGTGGGGCTTCCAGTGGGGTCTGGCCCACGGCACCTTTCCAGCTCCACCCCACACTGCTTCAGACACTTCCAGCTGGGGGGTTTCAACCTGGGTGCACATTAGCACCCCCTGGGGGGTTTAGGGAATGACGAATAGCACAGGGTCTGGGCTCAATGACCAAGTTTCTCATCACGCTGGCCTGGGTGGGGTCCTGGCATCGTGTCTTTTACAGTCACATGTCACTGTGCAGCCAGGGTGACAGCCACTGCCTGCAGGGAGCTGCCCTGCCCTCGCCCACCAGTCGTGTCCACAGCGAACCCTGACGGCCACCCAGCTTCCCAGCTTTTTAGTCCACTGCAGTCTGGGGTTGCACTCCATTTCCATGGTGTTTGTTGATTGACAGCCCATCTCAGGCACCCTTTTCCAGAAACACTTTGGATTTCCTTCCGGTAACACTGATTTGATACCTAACTGCACAGAACGAGACTGTGGGTGAGGGACATTGTCCCTTCCTCCAGGCCCCAGACTCTGTCTTCACCTCCTCATTGGCCTTCTTCTGGGGAAGGGGATGCTTGTGAATATTCATATTGCTTAGCACACACACGAGCACACACTGAGAGCCCACAGACAGGGTGAACATCGGGCCTGAAACACGAACCTTGGTGTGTGACAGAGCCTGGACTTCTGCGCAAGCGCGTTGGTCAAAGTCGAATACCCACATTCCATTAATGTCTCTTACAAATTACTTTTCTAATTAAGCTCCTGCTTATTAAAGATGCAATCTGTCACTGCATGGGTGATGCCCGACTAGATTTCCGTTTCTTCTTTGCTTCATCCAGATGTTGTTTACTAAGATGCGCCTCCTCCAAATCCTACTTTGCCATTCATCCCCGAAGTCGGCTAGTGGGCCGAGGATGGCTCCATCAGAAACCAAGTCCAGAGGAAGCCTCGGGGGCTCCAGACCAAAGGGTGTGCTTGCTTTCCTAGGCTGAATCAGCCCAGAGCTATTACCCAATAACTCTGAAAGGATTTCTCTCTATATCAATGGTTTGGTTTATTCTTGATTTGGACAAGAGACAAAAGGAAAACCACTGGCCTTTGACGTCTTTTCCATCCCGAGGCACAAGGCCAAGGACGTTCAGTGACTGTCACTGAAAAGGCTCCAGTCACACCACAATGGGCAGTAGTGATGACCCCGTTTGGATTGGCCACTCACAGTTCACTCGTGACATCTTCTTATGTTCAAGAAGTTTAAAAACCAAAAGGCATGAAAAGGATTTCCAGTCTCTACTCAATCCTCTTGCAACCTAGGAAGGAAGATTCGATTATGGTCACAGAGCCATTTGTCGGCATGCCTTCATCCGCTGCTTCCCGTCCTTCCCCGCCTTTCACACAGGCCCCTCTTCCTGAGCACATCCCCATACAGTAAACTACTAGAAACATCTCGTCCTCTGTCCCCTGTTCATATGACTCTTTCCTGCCTTGCCTTCTCTCCCAGATCTCTCAGCCCTCAACCTGCAGACCCACCTGCCCTGACTGCCAGCTGGGGAGCATCTTCCTGCAGGAAGAAAGAAAGTGGGGGAGGGGCTAGTTATTGGATGCCTTGTGTGTGTGATTGGAAAGGGGTGATATCTGTGAATATTATCTTGTTAATAATATGTGTCCTATAAGATAATAATACAAGACAAGACTTAGCATATACGACATTCATGATAGCAAGCACTTTATTATTTTCACTAAATTTTTCTAGGCCCATTTTACAACATAGAAAACTATACCTTACGGAGGTTAATTAATGTGCCAAAAGCCACAGTGCTAAGCCTTGAAGTCAGTTAAAGCTGGTATGCTTACCAGCTCTGCTGGCCTTTCAAAGAAGCCCTGTTTTCTCTCAATATGGTTAAAAAAAAAACAAACCTTGCCAAGTCTGCCTCAGTTCCTCAATTGGAAAGCAATGAGATCAAATACAGTCTTGGAGTGTGTTTTGATAACAGTAATAGTTTTATCCACATTTTACAAACATTGACTGCATGCTTTCTCAGAACCAGGCACCATCCTTGCTCCTGGGATGGAGTTTGACACTGGCAAGAAACTGGGAGCAAGAGGATTCTGGGATTGGAAGGTGGGCTCTCTGAGTTCATATCCTTCCCCCAACTGCTTAGTGACTTTGTATATCCTCTCACCTTTCTGAGGGACAGTCTCCACCTTTATAAGCACCCTATAACATTCGTACTATAAAAATATGTAGGGTTGTTACTGAGCCAGCACAAACATGGAAAGGGTTTTGCCTGAGCCCAGGTCACATTCTGTGATGTCCACAGTGGGACCAGGTGGCAGTGAAAGGAGGCCCCAAGATGACCTGAGTTGCAAATGTAATCCTGAAATTGCTCCAACAGCAAAGCAAGGGCCAGTAAGTGGTCCGTGGAACCTCTCAGACGTCCTCAGTGTCTTCCTCTCCTCTCACTCCACCCGTCTGCCGTGTCTGAGCCGGACAATGACTTGCCCACGGCCAAGGAGCAAGCTGTGGCTGAGTTGGAGTGACGATCCAGTCTGTCTAATGCTTTAGCTTCCACTCTGTGCCTTGGTGCTGAAGATGCAGCCTCACTCTTCCAGGAGAGCATCCGTGTTGAGCACAGGTAGTTCCAACATCAGCACACAAACCGGAAACTTCCACAGAGCATTCAGAGGGGCAGTGGGCTCTGCAGGAGGCAAAAGCCAAGTGTGGACAACTGACCAGCTCAGCAAACCCAGTCACACTGAATCCAGAAAATGATCCAGAATGGACTCCCTTAGACGAGATGGGACACACACACACACACACACACACACACACACACTAGCCTAAAATTAAGAAAACTTTCAAAGGGAGAGACAATAAGCATTTATTTGAGATCAAAGAATATATATTTGGGAAGCACTCATTCACACAGAAGCCCAATTAGTGTTCCGATTAGGAGACAAATGCAAGGGGTGTTGATGGAAAGGGAGGGGACCGTTACAGCCACAGGAGAAGGCAGGGCTACGGGTGCTGGTAAGCTCACACAGCGATGCTGATTGTAAACCATTGTTTTGTCATCTTCAGTATGGCGGCCACCAACCTGCTGGTCATAATATCTGTGTTCTTGTTATCTTTGCAAATAGTCCTTCCAGGTACAATGCTGCTTTAGGTCCAGTCCGGAGAGAGGAATGGTTGTGGGTGGGGAGGGTGTGGACATTAGCCACTACCCTCCCCTGTTATTAAATTGCATAGTGTGTCAAGACTGTAGCGAGGCTGCCTTCTCATGGCTGTCGAAGTGGAGAGACTGTGGGTGAAGGGGTGGTCCGCCTTCTGCAGGGCGACCCTCGGAGAGGCACTGCGCTAACACACTTTCCTGGTGACGCACACTCATCAGCTCCACAACCCCAGGGAGTCCGTTTTATTGCCTCCTTTTGGCTCATGAACAAATAGCACGAAGTTAAGGCAGGACGGTCAGCTTACCCAGGCCACACAGCTTGTCCACGGAGACCCAGATCCAGCAGAGGCAGAGCCCACCTCTGAGCCTCAAGCCCACATTCTTTCTAAAAGCCCAGGTTCTTTCTGAAGTCTATCAGCCAAACCCCTGACGGGTCCGGGAGAGGGTGAGAGCCCGGTGCAGGTGTGTGGGGTGGTTTGTGAGCACTCCAGCTTTCTCTGTTTCGGCATCAGAGGAACTAAACAAGGAAAAAGCAAAGAAAGCAAAGAAAAGGAAACAACAAGCCGGGCTGTGGATTTTGATTTAGGATAGAAGCTGATTTCAGCAAAGGGACAAGTGACAGTTGTCTGGCACTCTGACCTGGTGCTCAGTACCCAGAAGCTGCAGCCTTTCCCGTTGCTGCACGTCGGTCCCCTGCCCACCTCGTCTGTGGGTTGTGTGTTCCCCTTTCTCTTCCTCGGGAACCTGCACCCCTCCTAGAACATCTCTGAACCACTTGCCTATTGTAGAGAACAAAGCAGGCCCAGAGTCAACGGCAAAAGCACTGCAATGTCAAAGGCATAATTACTGAAACCAAATGGAAGCAAAAAATGACAATTCATGTGAGGCACCCAAGTCACTCAGGCGTCCTTCTCAAAGTGTTTGAATAGCTTCCACAGTGATTGGGGCAGCAAAGGGTTCTTCCCAAATTACCCCCAGGCAGGGAACATGGTGGGAAGGGAGGGGAGGGCTTCCTGGGGGCCAAAGCTCAGGGCCTCGACCCTGCCCCTGCCCCTGCCCCGAGGGGATAGGACAGGGGGTCATTCATCTTTTGTTTCTCCTTCATTTTCAAAGTATGCTTTCCTGCAGCCAGGACCCTTTAAAAAGTGTGTCTGAGTGGCTCTTTGAAAGGCAGGCAGTGGCAGATGGGTAAGTGTGAAAAAGTGATCTGTCTGCGGTCTCACACTGTGCTGCACACACAGAACACCCCTGGAGTCGCAGCTTCCCAGGGGAGCTGGGACGTGCATTTTAGGGCCAGAAGCTGGCACTGGAATTTGGCTTTTGGAACTGAATGGACAGGATGTCTAAGAGATGAGGGGAGTTATCCTGCTTTTGCAGAATACCCCCTCACCCCAAACACGCTCATTTACGTTCTCTTCACAAAGTAGGCAGCAGACAAATTGCACTCATATTCATTGTAAATTTTTATGCCCACAACAGTATTTGGGTGTAAAATGTTGGGAAGGGCAATAGTCTTTTTTACCCAATGGTATCTGTAGTTAATATCTGGCTCAGATGTCCAGCTACAAACAAAACCACCCAAGGAAACAAACAAAAGCAAAGTCAACTTGAAGATACACAAATATTAAAAAATAGTTTAAAATATTAATAAATGCAGACCACATGGTAGGCAGTACTCCGTTCCAGAGGAAAGAAAGGAGACAGCTTTGTCTTCACAGGGACCAGAGCTGAGAGAGAGAACACGGGGGTGGGGTGACCCTGGATCGTCCTTGGTGCACAGAGGGGCTCACGGTGGTTCCTCAGAGCCTGTCCCGTGCCCTTCTCCAGCTCCTCACACAGCCCCTGTCCCCAGGGAAGAAGTGTGCACACGGTGTGATTGGAAAGTACCAACCGCATTCAGAGAAGGGGATGTTCATGCTGGATCTTGATAGATGGATTGAAGTTTGCCGAGTATGAAAAGATAAAAGCATTTCCAGGTGGACAAAAGAGTTCCAAAGGTCAGTAGGCATGCAAAGAGGGCAGGAGTTTCAGTGTGTGCCTTCATCTGTCCAGGCTGCTTTAGCAGAATACCCCAGACTGGCTGATACAAACAGCAGATGTTCATTTATCTTAGTTCTGAAGGTGGGAGGTCCCACATCAGGGTGCCAGTTGAGTGGCAACTTTTGGATTGCAGCCTGGCAACTCCTCCTTGTGTCTTTGCTTGGGAGAAAGCTCCAGGAGCCATTTTATAAGGGCAAGAATCCCATTCATTAGGGCTCTCCCCCCTGGACCTAGGCACCTCCCAAAGCTCCATCCCTAACACCATCACATGGTGGGGGTCGAGTTTCAACAACTGAATTCTGGAGCAACACACATTCAGTCCATAACAATATGGAAACAGTAGGGCAGCTTCCTTAGGGGACGTGGGACTCGAGGCAGAGGGATGGAAGGTTGAGCCTCTGTGGGGAGCAGGCCATTCTTACTATTCTCCATTCCCAAGATGCTTTGTCTTTGCGTCTCACTTCAGGTCTAGGTCTTCATGTCGACTAGCCTCTTCCAAACGTGAGTGATTTGAGTCTGCGCCTGGAGTCTCTCACACACGTGACAACCGCATGGAGCACGCTTCCCATCGTCGCCTTTCCGAGATGAGTCACTGTTTTAAAATGAAAGCAGCCATGCCTCCTGAAGGTCTTCGCTGAGTTACTCATACCCTTGTGTTTTCACACGTTCAACCAGCTGATCCCGTACCCCCAGGATTTTGCACTGGGATGCGAGACATATGCAGTGACATTTCCTTCAGGACATGCTAACACCCCAATAATCGTTTTCTCAGTTTTAGAGCTCAGCCTGGCAAGTTTCTTTTTTTTTAATTTAGAGAAAACAAATTATATCTTATTCTTGTGACAGGATTGTTGGTGATCATCACTTTTCCCAATAGACACCTGAGTAAAAATGGAGGATCAAAAGTCTGCCTGAGTTCATGGAGGAAGTTTCCTAAGAGAGGAGGAAGCTGGAGCCCTGGCCTGCCCCTTCATCCTGAAGCCCTCCTGGGGTTTGAAAACTGAAAGGCAGATTCTGTGACCCCATTCAAGAAAGAATAAGTGAATAGACCTTTCTCAGTGCATTTCTAGAAGGCTATGGTGGGCCATTTCCTCACCTATGTCCCTGGTCTCTGAGACCATAAAGAAAAAAGAAAAGAAAATTATTCTTTCAGCTTCCTCCTCCACCACACTCTGCTTTTGGAAGGTGACCATGGAGGCTGGTGAGGCTGTGGAAGGAGCTGTTCCCACAGTGACTTAAGGGTCACCTTGTGCCAGGAGACAAGAGGGCAGGCAACCACAGAACTCTCCCAGACAGGGCATCTTGCGATATGGGTTGTCCAGGAAAAATTAATACTGTAAACAGCTACTTTATAGCCGGGCATGTACAAGAAATGAGTGCATGCAAGGGGAAGGAACAGATCGTGCTGATTTTTCTCATTAACCATAAAGTCAACTTGAGTGATTCATCAGCCATACCAAGGGACTGTCCAGAAGAATCATAGATGTCATCACAGGGGACCCTGGGGCACAGGTTGCGCTGAGGCTGCCTTGGCTGGACCACCAGCCCCAGGCAAGGATGGGAACTCCATCTTTCTCAGGTGAGACAACAAGGGCTCGCTTCCCTCTTCAAACCGACTGCTCCTTGGTGTGCGTTAGTGTTCACGTCCACAACGGAGAGCAGAGAAAACCCTGTTTTCCAAACTGAAGTGAGTCCAAAAGAGCCGGTGCTTCAGACGCAGCTCTGAGTTTGGTTCTCAGCTCTGATATGCATTCTCTTTGAAGCCGATCAAGTCATCTAACCTCTTTGGGCCTCACTCTGTGCACTTACAAAACGATTATTATTTCCCTCTCAGGGCGGTTGCGAGAACGAATCTGCAAGTGGCGTGCATGTGGCAGGACGCGTTGCCCATCCCTTCGGATTCCGTGGGGGGACCTGCCTCAGTGTGAATTCAGCCTTTCCTGGGTCATCCACAGACGAGGAGCTCAAGTCCCAGAGGGCAGAAGTCGCCTTCCCAAACTCGCCCCGGGTGTTGCTCATACATCAGACTAATGTTTAAGTTCCTGAATCCCAACTGGAGGTCTTCTCTATATATAACCCATTGACTTCCAACCATAGTTTCTTACAATCGACTTTTCTCAAGACTGGGATAAAATTTCCACACCTTCACCGCAATAGTCAGTCCACATCTTGGGCTACATACCTTCGCCCAACTGAAACAGTCAGCGGAGTTAATGTCCAAGGACCATTTCACGTAGGGATTTAAAACTCTTGGTGCTTTGATGTCCCTACAGAAATGGCAAGGACCAAACCTCGGGCAAGGTTCTATCAGTGTTTGTTATTAATTTTGTTGTTATTACAAATAGCTTTCAATTGCATTGTTTTGCCTGTCTTTCTCTCCCTCACCCCTGATGTGTGCTTAACTTCATTTCCCCAGAGTGGACCTTGCTGGCTCCTTTTAGTCCAACTCTACCCTGCCAGATGACATCAGCCAGCTAAGGAAGCTGCTGGACTGTGGGCAGCTTTTCAGGCTTCTAAGGGAAAGGGAGGTGGATATTTCATTTTTATGTCCAACCCCTTTACACATCACAGGGACTTTGGGTTTGCAGGCCCGGGCTCCTCTCCCTGCGATCTCAGAGTGTCATTCCTTGAGTCGAGGGGAAGATCTTTCTGGAACATCCTCAAAACCAGGGTGAGGTTGCAAGAGGCTGAACGTGCAGCTGAGAGAGCAGGGGACAGGGCAGGGCTGTGTTCTGAGCTCAGTCCCCAACTGCACACTTCAGTGGGTTTGTGACATAGAGAAGTCATTCTTCCCTTCCGGCCTCACTGTCCCCAAGTCAAAACTGAGATGGTGGCTCTTGTTTCCTGTGGTTCCTGTGAGAATTATTTGATTCTGTGGGTATCTCATGTGCCTGGTGCAGTGTCTGGCAGAGGAAGATGCTTAATTCAAGCACATGGCTTCCTCCGTCCCCATGCCCTGTCCACTGCTCTGGCCACCCCTCTCTCCCCACTGGTCCCTGCTGTCCTATCAGCCTGGCATGTTTTCCAAGCTTAGAAGACCTGGGCTGGACACACAACCCTGATCTGTGAGTCAGACCAACAAAGTTCGTGACCAAATCATTCTGAGAGGTTGCTGTGTTGTTTTGGGGGTGTTTTCTCTATTGTTTCATTGCTATGACATCAGCAGAGAACTGCACATGTTCACATTCTGACTTCAGAAGGCAGGAGAGGTAAGGGGCTCACTTAAATTTAATTACAAGCCATGGACTATGATTGAAATGGAAGATTTTAGAAAAATATGTTCTCTGTGGTTCTCCTTTCTTTAGGAAAAAAAAAAAGAAAAATCAGCTATATGATTCTGCTGTCCTTCTTTCTCGGAGCTTCTTCTCCCCACTTGAATTTATTTCTGTTTCCTCTTCTTTTTTCTTAATTCTTTTCCGCCTTTCTTATTTTCTAAAAGGCTCTGGATGGCTGCCAATTATTATTATAAGCTGACTGCTTTGGCTAGGAGCCAAGATGCTGATAGGTGAGCACGCAGCCAGATGAACGGCTTCTCTCCTCGTCTGGCGCACCAGCCACTTCCCCCACCCCAGGCCCGTGAAGCTATGGGAGGGGCCAGCGCTTCTGCTGTCCAGATTTTGCAAATACGGTGACCATTGGGAGAGCAGGGTCACGTTAGGGATATAAATGGCAAGATGATTGTCCAGCGTGACCGCGGAGGATTTTTAGCATCCTTTCCTAGTTGTCAGTCATTTTAGCATCAAGTTAATCGTTGTCATCAAGTCCGACAGGGGTAGAGATGGGTCTGGGCTGGAGCAGCTTCAAAGTGGGAGGTGCCACGTGAAGGCCAACCAACTTCAGAAAAATGGAGATTGAAATGTCGAGGAACAGCGTCACTAGTCCTTGGCACTCACTGAACTTTTTCAGCCCTCATGTCCAAAGAAATGGGCGTGGAGAAGGCGGGTGGGTAGCTTGCGTCCACTTCCTTGGCTTCTTCCAAACTTCTCTCCTCTCTTCTCTCTCCTTCTCTCCGCCCTCATCTCCCCCTTCGCAGCGCTTGTTGGTACTGGCACTGTGAAATAAGGAGCCACATCCCTGCACAAATACTTGAAATGACCTCAGGTCCAAAAAGAAAAGCCCAGGGTCTAATCCAAGCCACCCTGGCACCTTAGATTTGTTCTTCTCCATGACACCCCCACTGAGACAGGACAGGAGAATAATGAAGACCGAGAATCCTCCAACCCAGCTCTTCCCACGTTCTTTCTCCCTCTGCTGCTTTGTCAGCAGTCACCACACACAGGGACTCCTGGAACTCAGTCCTTTACTAGATTATTTCAGAAAAATCTTAACGTGCACATGTAACCCAATCACACATACAAAGCCAGAACATCATCTATGTTGAATGTTAATAGTTCAAACCCATTTGAAACACAAGACATGCAGAATCTCAATCAACCCTGGATGTTTAAGCAGCAAGTTTTTCTTTAATGAGAAAATTCATATATTAGCAATTCAAAAAAAAAGAGATAATCAAATCAGGGTTAAAAAAAGAAGACACATTAAGTCTTGTGGGAGACAGAGGATCTCTGATACTAAGAAACAGAGTACACACAGCAGTCTGTTTCATATACAAACTTGACACGAGGCCTTGGCAATAACTTTGCTCGATGCAGATATTAAAACTTCATGATTTTACCGTGTTTTTGCGCTACTGAATAAACAAAAGAACGTTATTTATAGTACTCCCTGGAGGAAAGGATTAATATCTCTTCATTATTAGGGAGGTGTGGCTTGAATTATTTTTTCAGGTCTCTGAGAGAACGAGATTGCCAGTTGTTCTGGCAGAAGCTCTAACTAGCTTGTGGAAAAAGGACGCAGCTTTTCCCACAGACAGGCATTTGTGGTCAGGGACGTTCTGAGAGCATTCTGTAGCACCCTCTGAGTCTCCATTTTTGTTCACTGTGTCTGCAAAGGGAGCAAAGGGGTTTATGAGGCTCTCCTCCAGGACAACAAAGGAGGGGGGTGGAGGTGCTTTTCCCAGTACGGAGGCCAGGGTAGGGGGAAGGAGCCAATGAGGTCAGACATCAGCGAGCAACTACAGAAAGAGAAGGGAGGAAGCACGTGGTTCTGCTGGCCCGGCGCAGGGAGTGGGCACATAGCGAGATGGGGTTTCCTGAGCACCCACCGTGTTCCCTTTGCGTCCTCAGGTCATTGATCGCTGCTCAGACTAGGTAGTCCTCTGGTACTAGCTTGTCCACCATTACTGGGAGTCTTCTGTGGGCCAGGACTAGGGACCGTCTTCAGTCCCATCCAGTATGGTGGATGCAAGTTAAGCTCCAAGTTGCTGGAGAATGAGGGAATGACAAGTATTCCTTGGCAGACACTTCTCTGGTTGAATTTTGTCATGTCCAGCCTGAAACATGGAATATATATTAGCTACTAATACACATAACTTGTCTGCACAGAGCTTGCTTTCCTGTGCATCGTGGAGGGTGCCGTGCGAAGCCTATAAACTGGTGACCTAGAACTAGAGTCTGTGAGGAATGCCGAGTGTTTCCTGGGACGTTTTTAAAGTAAGGCACTGAGCTGACCATTTGGGTGTTCATGAAACTCACCCTTCCTCGGCTCTTAGAGGAACAAAACTGGCAGCTAAGATGAAAGCTTCCTCACTTACCAATTGCTCACGATTGCTAAAACTATTGAATTTAATCAATTATGAAGGCATGTACTTTATCCCTGACATGTATAATCTATACTTCAGATGCTCTCAGTTCTTAAATAGAGACGCACATTTTTTGTTTCTGTTTTTTTTTTTTTTTAAATCCTGGGAGAATTCACTTCATGTTCTGGTTAGAGTTGAACTTGTTCATTGTTTGTGTTCATGCGCGCCCGCCGTCTCCGTGTGAGCGCCGTACCTTAGGCCCGGAAGTGAGCTAGGGCTCCTCACTGCTGTTCTTGGTACCACCTTGTCTTCCGTTTCCTCTGATGCTGTTTTCTTATGTAATGTGGGTCGTAATTTATCAACCTTTGGTCTTTACCTAAAATCTCCTTGTATTAACAAAGGAGAAAAAGTGGCAAGGAACCCTGAACCTGGAATAAAGACATCTACACTCCAGATGTAACCTGGCCTTATCACTTCTTCCCTCTGAGCCTGGCTTCGGCCTTTGTGCGGAGGAGGAGGCCAGATTAGATCATGCCCAGGACCCTGGTCTACTCCATTCCCATCATCTGGACAAGCTCTGCAAAAGAGATTGCTTATTTTGTGGGTTTTCTATCCAAACTTTTCAACAGAATCTTTTTTGTCACTTTTTTTGAGGGGGGGTGGAAACACAATATCTTTCTTGGCAATCCAGAAAAGCATCTCAATGAAAACCCTAATTATGGCTTTGCCCTCCTGTTGGGATGGCAACTGTTGGGAGAGGAAGCAGAATGTCGCCTGGATCCTGTCGGAGGACCTGAATCTGCGTGTTCTCTCTTTCCCACTCCGAGCAGGTTATGTGACCTTAACAATTTGGTTTTTCTCCTCACAAGTTGTAGAAATAGTGTTTGTCCTGGCCTAGTTCAGAGTCATTTTTGGACGATCTACAGAGAGAATGTGTGTAGAAAGAGTCTGCTGCCCGAAGGCTCGTATGTAACAGGAGCTGTCCAGGACCCAGCAATTGTTCGGCTGCCAGCAGCGTCGTCAGGAGTCACCAATTTGGTCATGTCATTTCCTGGGTCCCCACCCCCTTCAGGATGGTAACTTCTCCCGTTTCCTTTCCAGCCTTGTCGCCCACCGTCTTCCCCAGCCAACAAGAAGCCCGTCCCCAGCCGCACGGCCATCTTGTCGTCTTTGATCAGATCCACCTCACACCTGTAAGAGCCTTTCAGGTTCTTTTCTCCTGGCCCGGAGAGTTCATTTCCTCGTCTTATTTCCATCTGATTAATACTTCTGTTCCTTTTAGTGACAGTGATGTCCGTCATAAGAAGACAGTCCCCCCTCCTCGCTCATCTTTTATTTAAACAACAGTAACGTCAACAATAAGACATTGAAAATACAGTGACCCTCTCCTGGTCCCCTTCACTAACCTCGTTTACTTGCCTTCCCAGCAGTAGACACTCTCCTCAACTCGGCAACTATCAGTCCCTTGAGCATTTTTTTAAAAAGCTAAGTATGCATGTTGCTATAAAATACATCGTGTTAAGCATGCTTTAAAATGTATATATATGCTATCATACTGTGTGCATGTTTTGCAATGTTCTTTTTTTTAAGTCAAATAGAAGTCCAGAATCTTTTTACTAAATACCAAAAGTTCTAAACACCAAAATTATTTTTATAATGTATTTGACCTCAAAACCTAAGCTCACCTGAACCCATGAGGTTACAAAGCATGACCAAAATTGATCGGAGGCTATTCTTAGCTTTTATTTAATTCCATTTTAGTTAATCTTTGTATCTTTTTATTCTGTAGAAATAAGTCTATGTTTGATTTTGCAGTACTGACCCAGGGTCTGTTGGGGGTTGTTATCAAAATGTAGACAGATATCTCTCTGAAGTAAAAGTAGTAAATAGACTCTGAAACTCACCGTAAATTTAATTTTTTTTGTTTATTTAATGTTTAGAAAGTATTAAGTTTCCATCTCATTTGATTTTGAATTCATAAAATATTTATGTGGTTCCAAAGTAAAAACTACAAAACAAAGTTGTCATGTGCTGAATTGTATGCCCTTAAAATTCACATGTTGAAGCTCTTACTTCCAGGACCTCAGAATGCGACTGCATGTGAAAACGAGGTCATTAAAGTGGTCTGGAGCCCAGTCTGACTGCTGTCCTCAAGAGGAGATGTGGACACAGAGGGACACCGTGAGTGCGCAGACTCAGAGAAAACATTGTGTGAAGAGGCTGTCCACAAGCCAAGGAGAGGAGCCTCAGAAGAAACCTGCCCTGCTGCCATCTTGACCTTGGACTTTCAAACTGCCAAACCGGGATGCCCTAGCGGGGGGCTGCGGGGCCAGCCCCCCAGTCTGGGCTGCCTTGTGTGGCAGCCCAGCAAACTGACTCAGAAAACCGTGCTCCGTTCTCTCTCCGTCTCCTGCCCACGCCCCCTCTGCTCCGCGCTCTCTTCACCTTCCTGCACACCGTCATCTTCCCCAAGATTTGTCTCTTCTTTATTGGCAGCAACTTCCTTAAATTTCCCGATTTCATGGCTATTTTTATAGATAAAGAAACTGGGACAGCTGGTGAGCAGGGTAGCTGGCCGCCAACACGTGGCTGACAGCCCAAACATCTCCAGCCACGCCGCACTGCTGAGCGAAACGCACCCGCAGACCCGGAGAAGAAGGGAAATGCTAAATGCCCAGGCACGGGAGTCCCTAGGTTCTCTCTTCGCTGCAGCTCAAAAGCTGAAGAGTAATGAAAAAAATGTCATTTTAATTCTCCCATCTTTCCCCACCTACCCGAACTATTGTTTGAGTAGTCAGTGGGGTGGGGGCAGATCCCTTCCTGAAAAATTTAGACAAACTCCAAGCACCATTCAGAAACATGAGGGGCTCTCAGTGGGACCCTGTTATTCCAAACATTAACACAAAGCTCTCCCCTATAATACAATGCATCTTGATTTTGTATGGTGCCACATTCACGTAGGAACCCCCACGGAAGCTCACGCACCCTGTTTTTAATCACGTTGGAGTGATTTAATTTCAAACACACTACCGCTTTCACCCAATGCAACCTGCGCTTGAAGAAAGGCTCCTTCGTGACAACTGAGTGAGGGGGTGACAAGCGCTTTATTCTGACTCCAACTCAATAGGCCACCTTTCACCTCTGATGAGGGAATAGAAATGCCACCTGGGGGAGGGTGACTGATGGGTGGCATGGGATTTTCCATTCTTCTCCCTTGTCTAAAGTACTTATGTGCTAAAATTATAGTATTGAATAACGACAGAACTACCAAAATTGTCTCAGATATTTTTTCCCCATTCCTTGAAAAGAAAACTCTGTTTACCCAGCAATGATGAAAAAATAGCTTGGTAAAGTGGAGTGATCAGTGGGTTTGTTGAGAAGCCCTTGCTTTTGTTCCAGGCTCTGCCAACTAGGTGGTCAACTTAATGTCCTTGGACAAGTCACTCCTCTTCCCTCACATCGTTTCCATGCCATGGAGAAGCAAATAGTCAGACCTCTCTGTGCTGTGTATTAACACAGATCTTGGGCTTGGTCTTTGAATACGAGGAAAGTCCACTGCCCCATAACCATGTAGGTTGTGGAGGCTCAAAAGAAAGCTCCTGTGTGAAAAGACTTTATGAGCTAAAAATGTCTGGGGAGTGGGGGCACAGCATGACTGCATAAGTGACAGAATTCGCACAAGGTTGACACTGATACCAGAAATCAAGAACAGAGCTTCCTTACTCTGATAATCTGGTTTTATTTACAGGTGACCAGAAAAGACTTAATGAGTAACAGTGAAGCAGCCTCTGAGCAGGCAGACGTTCCTGAGTCACGCAGACAGGAAGCAGCAGAGCCAGCCGGGACCTTAGTGGGTCTTGCTCTAACACCAGCCTGCTGAGCCTCAGTGCTACTCTACCTCACAAGGTCAGATGAAAGCTCTCTGCCTCCAGATGGCTTCCTTAGCCACTCTTAGCACCATGGACCATGGAGTTCCTCTGGGGACTCTGTACCTTGGGACCAGAGGAGCAGCAGACCCCCTTCTGGATAGTTCAACCCTATGCAGCCATGGCGCTGCCCTGTGCTGTGTGCAATGGTCCAGCTAATTCAGAGGACAAGAACTGTTGGTCGCATTTATCCTACAGGAAATCCGTTGCTGCTGTTTGATTGTCCCCTTGGTCTTCCACATCCCTACAATCCTAATTCTCTCCTGTGCTGTGGAGTAGGACACGATGTACCTATTTTAATACCCCGATTCCTTGAGTTAAACTGGTTATCACTTGCCTTAATTAACAGATAAAAGGGACACGAAGTCTCTCCAGGGCCTGTTGGCACCACTGTCCTTGCCCACTCCTCGCCCAGTCCCAGGTCGGGCCTGCTGGTCTGAGTCCTGGACTAAATTCTGACCCTTGGATTTAGCAACCTCTCATGGCTCCATGGTCATACATGCTGGATGCTGTTTCACAGGCTTTCATCCTTAACACTTTCTATGGCCTTTGGCTCTATCTCGGTTCTAGCTCATGTTGTTTCTGGCTGCTTTGAGCCAAACACCAGCATGCAGCACAGGCCCAGCTACTTGAACTCAACCCTGGCCACTGCCCCATTTTGCTCAGCTTCTGATCCTCAGAGATAGGGTTTCCCTAAATAATACTTCCCTACTGTCATCTGAATAGTCTTCCAAGAATCAATCCTACATTTTTGACAGGGGGAAAGTTAAGAACACTGAGTTGATAAGCTACTTTTGGAGAACTGTGTGGTTTTGCCAAGATCCCCCAAATCAATACTTCAGTTCCCCAACACCAACTGAATGTCCAACAGTTCGATTTGATTCTGACACCAGCTATCTAAAGGTAATTCAGACCCACAGGTCAGGGGCATGGTCCCACAAGACTGCCCTCAGTTCAGACGCCAGATGCAAGTAGAATCCCCAGCGTAACCTCACTTCTACCTAACTGACTTACAAGTGTAAGCGTTCCTAAGACTCCCTACTCAGGTTCCATAATTCACAAGAACAATTCATGGAATGCAGGAGAGCACTCATGGTTAGTGGTTTATTACAGAGAATACACTCAAGAACAGCCAAGTAGAAGCATCTGGGGTGTAACATAGGGTTTCCAGGCTCTGCTTAGGGTGCACCGCCCTCCTGGCTCAGCCATATGTTCACCAACTCAGACGCTCCCCAAACCTCATTCTTTGGAGGTTTCTGTGGTGGTTTCCATATCTGGGCTCAATGGGTTAAACCATTGAGCATTGGTGCTCCACCTCAATCTCTAGTTCCTTTTCCTCTGTGGGGTGGGGAGGGGTGAAAATTCCAATCCTCTAGTCATGACTTGGTCTTTCTGGTAACCAGTCCCCACCTTAAAGCCCCCACCCTCACCCCAGGAGTCCTCTCACTAGAAATGCAAAAGACACTCGCCACTCAAGAGGGATTTAGGAATATTAAATCAGGAACTGAGGACAAAGACCAATGATTTTTAGTATATCACAGAAACCTAATAATAATTTAGACTCATGGTGAATTCCACCTTGTTAATATTTCAGAGAGTGATCTATGTCAGTGGGCAAAGGAGAAACCCTTATCCAACTTGCAGGCTCTGGCATTGCACGAACTGACAAGGGACTCAGCTGAGGGGCAAGATGGTCCTGCTGAAGATGGAGACACTGTCAGTCACCCAGGTTCCCTGAGGACCAGTTGGTTATACATCAGGTGGTAGCTGAAGGTGTGGTGTTATACCTGGGTGCTCCAACAGGTATGTTCTGGTTGCAGGAGGCATGCAATATTCATGCTATGTCTTCAGGTTGCCTTAGTAGGCTGCTTCTAGCTGCAAAGTAAGATATCTCAAAAGGAAAGAGGGACAGAATGAGTGAAATAAGGGCCAGCAGGAACTGAAGAAAAAAGCACTGAATTCATTAATGGGGCCTCATGGACAGAAATGGGTAAGAAATCCTACTCTGTGAGACTTGGAAGTCAAGACATGGATCTCAGTTTTCCGGACCAGAAAGGCTGAGCCACAGGACACCCACTGGACCCATTGTGAGGAAAACTGCTGCCTTTTGAGGCCACTATGGAGGAAAGGGAGACAACACCTCCACCATCTGTCCAAATCTCCTACCTTTTTCCTGTTCTCACATCACCATCACTGCACTGGCTTATGCGATGGTCTTCAACAAGCCAAGTGCACTATTGACACAGAATATTTTCACCAGAGGTTCCCTTCCAACACTTTTCCTCCCAGTATTCAAGTGTTCACACCCACATTGCATTTAGAACCTGACTTAAATATAACACAGAGTGGCATTCCTTGCCTACCACGTACGGACCACGCCCTCCTCCCAGACATGCAACATCACGTCTATCCTCTCACCTTGGGCTTCCTTTCCTTTTACAACTTTATTTGAATCTACTTGCATATGTTTCCTCATTTCTAAGAAAAAAAATTATGATTATTTTATCCATGACCTGAGTTTCAAATAGTATCAAGCACCAGGGACATACTTAACAATTTGATAAATGACAGTTGTTTCAATGAATACGGATGGCTGGACCATATGCTCTGTGACTGAGGAATTCTGGCCAAAGAAGATTGTACTAAAGAAGAAACAATGGCTTATTGCCATCCAGTCTATCAGGTGACTCGTGGTCTAAGAGCTTTGCTTCATTGGAGCCATGTACCCATCATTCCTTTTGTCTTTTGCATTGAAATGGGAGATGCTAAGACACAGGCAATGGTACAGGGGGAATTTGTAGAAAGATAATTTCTAGGACTCAGTAGAGTATATGTGTACAAGTTTCTTTTGCTGAGGGCATACAAAGAATAACCAGTCTTTGGAAAACCATTAGAACATAAGCCCCAGGAGTACGGTCCTTTCCAGTTCTCTGGAAAGAGTACTTTCCTCTGTGAAACCCTCCAGAACCTGGATAAGTGGCTGAGAGGCCACTGAGGAGGCCAGTTCTCTTTTTGTACATGCATATTTTGACAATAAACCATCTATGCTTTGAGAAAATTGAGGTCTCTTGTTTCTCAGAAATCAACAAAATCTAACATCTTCATGCTTTCTGTGGGCTTTTAGTCCTAGTAGCACCAAGGTATATTTGTGTCACAAAGAAGAATCAATGGAAAAGGATAGAAATCTAAAACAGAGCTAAGGAAATTAAGAAACTTCTCTTGAAGAGCTGACATGTACTGCTAATGGAAAGAGTGTAAATGATCACATTTGATTTTCAGATACATGCAGTTAGAATGTTGTTGGATATTAACAACAGCAGCAACAACCACCCCCTACAAACAGGCTTAAAGAATATTAAAGAAATTTATCTCATGTATAGGAAGTCCATCTCGTGTATATGTCTGGTGTGGGCATATAGCTTGATTGGCAACCAGACTTCATTTCTCTCCTACTGCTTTGCATCCTTTTGCTGTGACAGCTTCAACCTCAGAGTGACTGCCCCTACAGAATGGTGTGATGGATTTTAGAATCTAAGAAGCAGCATGTTCCCAGGGCTCTGACTAAGAAGGCTATGCCCCCATATCACAGCCAACCTAGAACTGACCCTGGGCTCTGATAAGTGGTAGCCTGGGTTCCTGAAGTCTTTGTTTTCCAGAGGGACAGGAAGACCATGAGGGACCACATATTTAAGAGTGGATTCGCTTTCCACTCTTAAATATGTGGAAGGTGTCTTTTCTACCTCTCTGGGTCACAAGAGCTGCATCAGGTAGAGTTGGAGAGCTAAATCAAAGATAGAGTCTTTGAAGAAGGAAGAAGGGAACAATGGATGTATCATTATCATTTCACAGATGAGAACACTAAGATTCAGTGAGATTAAGTACCGCATTCACACAATACTAATGACCACACAACTAGTGGCTGAGTACAATTTCTACCCAGATCGGTCTAGACCAAAGCCTGTGTTCATTGCATAATGGGGAAAGGAGAGGGAGGCAAGAGGGGAGGAGCAGTAAAAAGGGAAAATCGGGAAGAGACAGAAAGCAAGTGGTAAGGAAGGCACACGTCTCCTCCCACAGCAGGCCCCACTAACGCACCAGGGCCATTGAAAGACCCAACCGTCACTGTGTGGTTTTCCAGTTCATTACTCCTTGGCACCGGCACGTTCTCATTTGTGAGAGAAAACAATGACTTTCAAAGGCTTATAAAAATTCTTGGACATCAACAGAGGCTTCCCCAAACATCATTTCATTACATTTGGAGAAAAGCGAATCTGCTTTCTTCAGAGACAATCTTCGCTCCCAGATATATTAATTTACAAATGAACAGAAAACAAGCATCCTGCGGTTGGCCGAACTCCAGATACTGGAGGCAGAGAACAGCTGGAGTCATTCGACTAAAGTCGAGTGTAAGAGAGAGCCACACCCGACTTTTGAAGGAGTTTCCATATTTATCATTTTAGTCTTAATTTGGACCTCTTAGTACCTGGGAATAATAATATTTATTAGAGGAAAGCTTCCTTCTGTCTTTTTTTCCCCTCTTACCTGAGCACATTTTTTTTTCATTGTTTTTAAAGAGAGAAGAAGGGATAGAAAGAGTGACGCAAGAGAGAAACATCGATTGGAGGCCTCCGGTGTCTGCCTGGACCAGGGATGATGTGCACTCGGACCAGGGATCGCAACCCACAACCTTCCAGGTATGTGGCAATGCTCCAGCCAGCTGAGCCACACTGGTCAGGGCACATTTCCTTCTGTCTTATGAGACAGACTGGCCTGGTCCTTTCTGCCGTGACATGTTCGTTACCTGGGTGTCACGGGCAGGATGAAACAGGAGAAATGCTGCACCGAGAAGTGGCGGAAGGTCCTTCCTTTGGTAACCCACGCACCTTGTCCAGCAGTTGCCTTGGGGGACTTCCAGGCTGAAATCGCTCTCTCTGCCTCGTTTTATTGGCCAGAGAGTTAGACTCACTCAGAGCAGAAAGTGAGAGTAAACATTTGTTGCGGAAATCAATCCCTCCCAGGACCCTTGCCATTTCCTTTCTTTTTTCTATTATTGCAATTAATAAATTATTTTCTTCAAGGAAGAACAATCTATTTCCAATTTATTGTAGTTGCTTGTACTCACAACTTCAACTTTGGTATCTACAGTAAACATTATCAATATTTCACAGAAAATATTTTCCACCGAAACCTAAAGAAGCCTCCATGTTTAACACAGAGCGGCACAGAAAATACTGCCGATCAACATCTGCAAATCAGTGTGAAACTAGTTTCCCATGTATGTCCAGGACCTCCTAGGTGGGCATGAAGGATGGAAAAATTCACATCTTTCATATGGTGAAATTTCAGAGATTTTTGAAACTCTGGGTGAGTGGAAAGATCAATGGAAAGATTATAGATGTTAGAACTAGATAATTACTTCGATCTTGGCTATCTCAAATTTAAACTCTATAGCTTTGAGTAATTCAAGGCAATCTCTTATGACACAATTGTCTTATATGAGAGTAGGAAAATCTATTATCTACCTACAGGTGTAACTTTTCTTAAGGGACATTGTTTGCCAAGCCTTGGTACAAGATAGAGGCTCAATAAATGTTAGTCCTTTTCTATCAGAAGGTGCTCCTGTCTCCTGTGTGGGCCAAGTTTGCATCCCTGAGAAATAGTGGATAATTTCTTGACTAAACCTCAGAGAAACATACCCAAACAAACCTTCCAGTTAGTATTAATATTTCAAAGTGGGGTCTGATTCTGGTCATATTCGAGTAACTTGTATTGGACTTACCCCAATGCCAATAACAACTGCAATTCTGAAAATAAAAATAGTTTAAAATATTTTGAAGGGTTGGGAAGCAGACAAAAGTAGGTAACATGGGTGTGTCCCGCATTTAACTGGCATTTACTAGGTAAGGATGGGGAGAAATAACTCAAACACAAAAGAGAAGAATTACTGGGCAGAGGAGAAGGGTGTGAGTTTAAGGCTGGGGATTGATGGGAAATAAAGTGAAATGCAACCAGGCACCTTTGGGAAGCCCCACATTCTGTACACTGGTTATTTCTGAATCTTTGATTGATTCCTAAACTGCATATTCATGAGAAAGACACTGAAGAGTCACCGAGGAGCCGGCAGAAACCAGCAGCTGAGGGCTAACTAACTGAGAAGTTTGCACAGTTGTTCCTGCCAAGACATAATTTGGAGAGGATGTTCCATCCCATTACAGGGCTTTGTTAAAAACTATGTGTTTTTCACTAAAAACACAGAAGTACTGTATCATAACAAAGGACAAAGCCCAGTAATTAATTAATCACTCAACAAACAAACAAACAACAAAATAAACTGGCCCTACAAAGGCATAAATCTAATACAAGACGATCTTCTAGTAATTAGAAAAAGATAAACAACTCAACATTATTTTGAGGAAGACAATATCTGGAGGGTCTACATATGTGCACGGCATCATGTATATAGTGATGCCTGAAACGTACCAAGAAGCAGGAAGTACGGTCTAGAATCAAGAGGAAGCATAGTCAAGAGAACCAGACTGGCAGGTGACCAAGGTATTAGATCAGTAGAAAATGACCTTAATACAGCTATTAAAACCTTCTAAAATAAATCACAACTTAAACTGAAAAAATTAGTAAAGAGTTGAACACTATCAGGGAAATAGATAATATATTTTAAAAAGCCTAGAGAAAAGTTGAACAAAAAATGGGAATGCATGAAGTAAATAGTGCAGAGATAGACTTAAAAGCAGTTTTAATTCATCAGTGAACAGATCAATATAAAGTGAAGCCCAGGGCGGAACAAGCACATTGGAAACATTCAGAGGTTCAGTAACATTTGGAGTAGTATGAAACTGTTCACCACGCACGTAAGTGAAGTCCCAGAAAGAAAGGACATTAAAAAATAAGCTTAGAAAAATAAATAAACAGTTGCTATAAGTGTCTGCATTGGGAGAAAAAATATTCATCCACAGGTTTAGGAAGTTCAGATAATCAGAAACACATAATCTAGTTGAACTTATGCCAACAATAAATACAGAGAAAACCTTAAAAATAGCCACAGATGGATGTGTGTTTTACAGGGGATCCCTTCACTGGGGAACACTCACGAGGACTGATATTTTCTTAGTGCAGGGGCACTGGTTAACAACAGCGTACAGTTGTCAGCGCACAGCTCTACAGCACACTGTCCACTCTCTGTGTTCTGTGCTCGCCGCCCCGGTCAAGTCTCTGTCCATCGCCGTTTAACCTCCCTGCACTCCTCTGACTTCTGGTCAGACCTGCTGCAGGTCGGGAACCCCTGGAATGCCGTCCTCAAAGTGCTGAACACAAGTCTGTTGGCTCGGAATTCTATCTCCAAGAAAGATACATACCAAAAGTAAAAATATAACTAAGATATTTTATATTTTTTAAAATGTGAGTAAATCTGTGTCTAGCATATTCACACAAATAAGTGCTAAAGGAAGCTCATCAGGCAGAGTGCAAAAAATTAGTTAAAATTTTGATTTATACAAAATACAGAAGAATTCTGGAGGTGATATATATGTGGCAAAAGAAAACTGAAAGAAATTTAAATCAATTTTTAATATCATCAATAATTAATAGAATGCCTAAAGCCAAAAATGCTACATTTATAACCCAGGTAAAATGTGCAAAAACAACAGCACAGAAAATGTGGAAATGAGTAGGAAGTATGTCATGAGTAGGAAGGAAGTTATATGGTTCTTACCTTACTATTAAAGTAATGTAATATTTAAAAATAGACTGGAAGATATTATTGCAAGTACAAATAAATAATAGGACAATAAAATAAAAATATAGAGCTAGTAGATTCTACCTAGGAAAAATAATTAATCCAAAAAAGAAGTCAGACAAATAGAAAAAGAACAAAAATCAGAAAGGACCAATGGAAGACAGATAGCAAGACAGTATATTTAAATGTAACCATTCTGGTCATTACATTAAATATAAATGGTCCAAACACACCAACTAAAAGTAGATATTCTCGTAATAGATTAAAAAAGTCAAATCCAGGAACATGTAAAAAACGATAATGCAACATGAGTAAGAGGGGTTTATCCTAAGAATGCAAGGTTAGCCTGACATCTGAAAATAAATTAAAGAAAGTTATACTCACAGACTTCAAGTGTTGTTTGATCATCCTCAATACATGCAGAAGAAGGATTTAATTAAATTCAACAGCTAGCTATAACTAAAATAATAAGAGTCTCTCAACAAACTAGATTAAGGAAATTTCCTTAATCTATGAAGGACATCTATAAAAATTCTTTTATACTATAAGTGTGTAAGGTAAGTTTTACTTGATAGAAGATACTGGTTGGTTTGACACTAAAATTGGAACTACAGCAAGAATGCTTGTTTTCAGCACTTCTTTTCCATATTATACTATGTTTTTGAAAGTACAAGGCCTGAAAAATAAATAAGTGAAATTAAGCTTGATACAAAAAATCAAAATTGTTTTATTCATAAATGACTGATTGTTTGCATAAATAACCCTAAGAAATTAAGACAAATGAAAATCAAAAATATATGAACAAGTAAGTGAATTTAGCAAGTTTTCAGGGTACGCAGTCAAAATAGTTTTTAAAAATTCTAATGCATTAGAAATACACAATTGAAAAACAAAATTTAAAAGTCACCATTTATAACACCAAAGTTTCAAAATGCATAGAATATATTTTGTGATGATCTGAAAACTGCCATATATTGCTGAAAGTATTTTTTTAGACCTAAATAGAGATGTACTATGTTCATGAATGACAAGACCCAAAATATCATCCAAAATAGGCATATAGATCTAGTATAATCCCAATTAAAGTTCTAGAACATCTTATTATAAAAATGAATGAACTGATTTATGTAGAAATTTAAATGACTTAGCGAAAATAAAGTCAGAAAACTCGCACTCTCTGGTTGCAAGTCCCTCTAAGCGACCGTGTTCGATCATGTTCATAGATTGAGAATAAACAAAAGCATCATCAGAATTTATGGGCAATCCAGAAATAGACCCACGAACATATGGTGAATTGAGATTTGGCCAAGTCACCTTGCAGTACAGTGGGGGGGAAAAAAGTCTTTTCAACAAATGATGCTGAAATAACCAGCTAGTGGGATGGAAAAAGCACTTGAAGGACCTGATCTCACACAACACACACACAAAATATTTTGAGGTGAACCAGACAACTAAATGTGAGCCCCAACTCAAAAGATTCTAGAACAAAACAAAAGAACAGTGCTGTGACCTTATTTCTTAGAATACCAGTAGCACTAAACGTAGGGGAAAAAAACACAACAAATTTGTCTTTATCTACATATTACTTCTAGTCATCAAAAGACACCATTAAGAAAATAAAAAAGTAAGCAACAGAATAGGAATAAAGCATTTACGATAAATATACCTGACAAGAGCCTTATGTCTAGAATATATAAAAAATTTCCACATATCAAACAAAAAGATCACAGTCCATTAAAATGAACAAGAGAGTTAAATAGATATTTCACAACAGAAGGTAAACGATGAACTAAAAGGACTTTAAAAGGTGCTTAGAAATGTTTGTTATGCAAGAAACATAAATTAAAACCACAATAAAATCCACTACACACCCACTGGAGTGACTCAAATGAAAATGACTGACAACTCCAAATAAGGATAAGGTTGTATAGCATCTGCATCTCGTGTATTTCAGAGAAATGTTGGATGGTACGACCCTTTGGGGGAAATTTTAAGCAATGTTTTTGAATGTTAAACTTGCATCTGTCCTCTGAACCAGCCACTCTATTCCCAGGGATTTGTGGGAAAGAAATGATAGCATATGTCCGCCATCAGATGTGCATTAGAATGTTCATTTTCCCACTATTTATTGTAGTAAAAACTAGAAATGATACAAATGTTTATTATCAGGAGACTAGATAAATAGCTATGGGCACGTTCATGGAATATTATGCAATAATAAAAAATAACAAATGCTAAAAAAAAAAATGCGTGAACACCAGAAACATTATATTCAGTGAAAGAAACCAGACAAAGAACAAATGTTGCATCCTTTCCTTCGTATAAAAGTCCCCTTGAAGTCTTAAGTTCATTTAAAGTGTAAGAATGGACACCCCTTGGCTGGAAAGATAGAAGGTTGATTGACCTCAGATGACCCCGAGGTCATGCTCTGGGGTCATGAAATGTTCTGTATCTTCTTTGGCACACCAAGTATCTTTTGCCAAGAAACAAATGCCACAGGAATTTGTGTCCTAAACTGCTGATGCAATTCAGCCACGTGGGTGGGGCTTGGTTCGGTGGTTCTCTGACTCCCTGTGGTGCATCCGGGGGTTGGTTCCCAGTTGTCTGGACTGGCATCTCACAGCGTGGTAGACAGAGGCAGGTTCCCTAAGGACTCAGTCTGGAGCCAGCAGGGCCTTTCTCCTGCCACGTTCTACCGGTCAGATTAAGTCACAAGGCCAGGCCAGGTTCAAAGGAAAGGAAAACTGATTCCATCTCTTGATGGGAGGAAGAGGAGGCACTTTCAGAGAGAGGAAGGGCTGTGGGCAGCTCTCCGAAGACCATTTTCCACAGTTTACACTTTGGTGACGTGGGTGTGCAATGGTCAAAATTCGTCCGACAGACTCTACAATCTACGCATCTCACTGTAGGTAAACTAAAGTAAATCTCAGTGGGGTGGCTGCGACCATAACCCTTTGTAGCTGAGGGTAGGACATAAAATTAAGGGAGGGGAAAGGTTCTACCAGATGCACATCCAAGCTCATTCACTCCCTGAAGTTTTCTTTAGTTGAATCCTCCCAGAGTGCGTTAGAAGGATGAACAGCAGTCCGAAGACCACAAGGGGAAGTTCAAACTGCTCCCTGGGTCTCTCACAAAGGTCTGGTTTTGAAGAGTTATGATGTACAACTTGGCTACTCGCACAAGCCAGGCCACGTGAGCGGGAACTGCTCTGCCTTCTGCGGGGCGAGGGCCTCCTGTGGTATGTGGACCTCTCCGCCCACTCTGCTCTGTGGCTGTGGAAGTCATGTTCAGTGTTAGAACACACAGGCTTTGGGGAGAGGCTGCTTGGGTTGAACTCCACTGCTCACGGTTAGAGCCACCTTGGAGAAGTGGATGAACTTCTCTGTGCTTCATTTCCCCCAACAGTACAAGAGAAATAATGCCACCGCACTGTTGGAGGTTTGATAAGAGTCAGAAGAGATAGTCTGAAGTGTTGAGCGTGGTGTCAGACATATACGGGGGAGTTGGTGTGGAACAGCAAGAATGTGGAGAAGACAAAACACTGGGGGAAAAAACCCCAGAAATTCCGTAACTCAGCAGCTTGAGATCCCCTCGAGTTAACCACACTCTTGGCACTCCCTCCCTCCGCTGAGGACCCCACAGCCTCACACACATACCCCACCCCCCGCCCTTGACCTGCTCTGTCTCTGCAAGGCTCCACTAGTTGTAACTAGACTCTAAGTATCAGGATTCTTGTCATCATAGGATTATGTGCGGGAATGCAAAGCCCCCTAAGGAAGAACCTTGTAATTATTAGGGCTGTGGGTAAGGGAATGGATTCCCCAGTAAAAAAGTCACTTTCTAATCACTGGAGGCATGAAATGAGAGAAGGCTTAATAACTTTTCAAGGGTTGCTCCTTAATGTTGCCAGGAGGAAATGTGTTTGATTTCTGGTTCACACGTACTGTGTGTGCTTGCGCGGGTCAGCCGAGCTAAACCTCAATTTCCTCACCTATAAAATGAGGATAATAATGACTCCATTTAGGAACTGCTGTCAATACGAGTGGTGATGTGTGTCAGGTTCCCTGTCCGCAGTGAAGAGCCCATGCAGTTATCAGCACCGCACACACTGCTCCGTGGCCCCTGTTCGATGTCAGGCCCTGTGCTGGAATCCGGAGTCCAGTGGGAATGCAGACATAGCAGGATATAATTACAGTGCCGAATGAAAAAAAAGTTGTGTGAAATATGAAAACGATTCTACAAATGTAATGAGGAAAAACTAACTGCCTGGGTAATTAGAAAGTAAGGCCAAAAATTAAAAACAAACACAGTTCAATTGTATTTGATTATTAAATTTAAAAGATTACAGTGTAGCTTGAAGGGCACTCTGAGATATTCATATTTGGTGTGATAGGAAATACACACTTGAGACAGTAGACCTAGTGAAGGTTATCATAGGACGATAACAGACTTTGATGCCCAAAAGGTTATGGGTCTAAAATTGATCGCAGCTTCGTCTGTCCTGTGCCTCAGTTGCATAATCTGTCGAGTGGGAATAAAACACAATCCCCTCACCACGTTGGCTGAGTGGATTATGTGCAATAATACAGCAGGAGATCATACAGCTGTTAACCTAAAAATAAAAGGCCTTTCAAAGCGAGAGGCAACGAGCATTTATTTGAGATCAAAGAACAGCTCTTTGGGAAGCACTGATTTAGGCAGACCCCAAGTGATGTTCGATCAGAAGACCAAGGTAATGGGTACTCACGGCCAAAGGGAAGGGGGATGGTGACATCAATAGCAGGGAGGCATTTCTATTGGTGCAGATGACACCATAGTGGTACTAATTCTAAACCCTGTTTCTAATTTTCTGTCCCGGTAACCACCCCTAGGGTAGTCATATCTGTTTCCTGTTATCTTTCCAAAGAGTGACCTGGGACATAATGCTGCTTTAGGCCCAATCCCATGGTATTCTGCCCTGTTTTTAACACGCAACAAGTTTGAGGCCTGAAGCAGGCAAGCCCGTTCCTTTGGCGTGGCAGCTCCAGCGCTATTTGAAAATGGCTGTTTGTGATGTTTTTATGCCTTAGAGGGTCCGCCACAGCTGGGTGAATGCCTGATCCCTCCCGCTGACAATGACATGGGTCTTCTAACAGTTAAGACGTCTTTAGTTCAGTAACAGAATAATCTACCTACGAGTGGCTGGAGCAATCGGGAGTGTTTGTTTGAGCTGGCAGCACGGGGAGCCTGGAGCAAAGTCAACGGAGGTGATTGACTCAGCAGCTCAAAGCCGTCAACAGGAGCCGGCGTTTTCCCGGCCCTGCTCTGCCATCCTCAGCTGTCTCTTCACCTTTCATCTGCCCTTCGAGATGGTTACGACATCTGCCGACATCACGGCCGTCCACAAAGACATCCGGGAAGAAGGTAGTTTCCTCCAGTGCATCTGAAATACGTCTGCCTATAATTTAATGGCTCCCAAATGTTTTCCTCTCGGGACCCCAAAGAACGTCTGTGTATGTGGTTCATTTGCTCTGATGGAAATTGACCCTAATAACTTCAAAATATTTATTTACTTTAAAAGTGACACACCCACTTCATGCCAATGGAAGTAGTATTTTGATTAAACAAACAAACAAACAACCATTTTCTAAACCAAGAGCTACAGTTGTTATTTTGATAAAAAGTTAGTGGCAAGCGGCATTGCTTTTTTTTTCTTTCTTTCAAATATCTGTAGTATCTGGCTCCATAGAGCACCATCGGGTTCTTACAGGAGCCCCTGCCCACAAGCTGTCAGGGTGTGCTGTTTGCTGCTTGGGTTGAAGTATGTGATGAAAATCTGGCCGTACACAGGTGTGGAGGTGAGAAAAGGGGAAGTGTTTTGGTAGCCTTTTCAGATAATTGCAGAAAATTATTTTCTTTTCTGCTACACCCAAACTCAACAAGTGGGAGTTTCCTAATGCAGTATGAAACCATATTGATGAAGTATTTGAATTAGGTTTTATGAGCTCTTTTGTACTTTGATTCTTTTTTTTAAAGATTTTATTTATTTATTTTTAGAGAGAGGGGAAGGGAAGGAGAAAGAGAGGGAGAGAGACATTAATGTGTGGTTGTCTCTCACATGCCCCCCATCTGGGAACCTGGCCCGAAACCCAGGCACGTGCCCTGACTGGGAATCAAACTGGTGACCCTTTGGTTCGTAGGCTTGCGCCAATCCACTGAGCCACACCAGCCAGGGCGACTCTTTTGTGCTTTGAATGAATATTTTCCTTACACACAATCTTAAAACATCATACATTGGATGTTTGGAGAATACTGCTTTACAGGAATCATGCAAAACCTTCAAATGTTAACATGTTTCATTACACAGTATTTAAAAGCAAATCATAGATTATCTTATCAAAAAAAGTGTCTAGTTATTACAAAGCTTCCAAGCTCATGGTAGAAGGTATACTCATAAGTTCTTTTAAAATTTTCTATTTTTCCCTTAAAAGTTCAAACTTTGTTCTTAGCAACAAATGCTCTCCGTGGTTTTCCTGGGAAGTGGGAGACTCGTTTGGTTCACTTTCACAAAAAGGTCTGTAGAACATTCAAGTTCAAGAACGAGTTTGCCACTTTTCCTTGGAAGGACAAATGGTGGCTCAGGGAAGTCGCCCTGGTGACTGAGTGGCACATGTGCTTTCCCCAGGACCTGGGCATTCAGTGCAAGGCCCTGTACAGACCTCCCCCACATAGGGGAGTCCCTTAGGGGACCCTGCTTTGACTTTACGATGGTGACAAAGTGAAATGCATTCGTGTTTTACATTTTGATCGTTTCTGGGCTGGTGGTACTGTCTGGTGACACTGTGGGGCATCTGCTGTGAGCTGTAGCCCCCAGCCAGCCACCCAGTGCTCTCTGGGCCCAGAGTGTCAAGTGCACCTTGAACTGACGACGTTTTTAACTTACAAAGGGTTTATCGGGACACAACCCCACAGCACGTCCAAGAGCATCTGTACATATTTCCCGTTTCCTGTCACAGAATAGTAAAGAGATTGTACTTTAGGGTTGAGATGTAATGTGATTAATATTTTTTACTGCTTCATAAAAGATATGCTTAAGCAAAACTAGCTTTTAATTTTTTTTTCTTTACTGTGAGTGTGTGCCAAGGAACACAATTACTCCTGGACAGCCTGGTGCTGCCACCTGGTTACTGCTGAGGTACCACAGAGCACGTGTGCCCTGGTCCCCACATCAGTGCAGTGACAAAGAGACCCACCATCTTGGTATTATGAAAATAAGCATGCCATCCTCGAACCCAGGAAGATACATACTTTCAGAGCTGCTGTGTATTTTAATAGGTAAGAAAAACCAGCGTTAGTTCAACAAACCTCCTAACAGAGGAAATACAATTTCATAGCAAACGGTTGCTGGAATGAACCCCACCAAAGCATGCTCTATTTGGTTTTGTTTATCAGAAAACTAGATTTAAGAAAATACAATTACTATATTGTATTTATTAAAATGTTAATGTATTTTATTGTTGTAATTTAGACATATAAAAAAGTAAAGATAAAATAATTGAAGTGATAACTCCCCCAGCCAGAGATAAACCCTGTTAATATTTTAGCAAGCAGTCTTTTCTTTCTTTCCCTGCATTTATGCTATTTTGTGATTGGTCTTTTTTTTAGCTTAACATTGTCTCATGAACATTTTTTCATATCGTGAAATATTTATGGGCGACATCACTCTAAATTATTCAGGTCCCCTTTGACAGGGCATCACACTCTGCCTGGAGTGCGCTGGGCCGGGCTGCTCGGCAAGGCAGTTTAGAGACTGGTGGCCCGTCCACTTAGGAATTCTTACCTGCGGTGGTGGTTAGTGAGGAAGCCCCCCCCTCCCCCGAGTGTCCCTGCAGCTTTTTGACAACTACTAGTCACTCAGCCACAACCCACGTCCCAGCTGCTGGTCCTTGTCTGTGATGTTTTCTTCCCTGTAATTCCTATGGCCACTCCCTGTGCCCTTGCACCTGGTTGGCTGGGTGGGGCGTCTTCCACACCTTTCTGACACTAGCTTCTGCTTTATGACTGCCTCGTACTGGCACAAGGCGTCCCCTACAAATGGTGTTTTCTCCCCATCACCCTTCGAATCTTATATTTTTCTGACTCCCCTTCGCTCCTATTGCAAACCTATGCACCATGACCTACACCCAAGGGCTCTCCAACCTTGGTTTTGCATTCCCTCTGGACCTGGACTTCCGACTCCATCCAGTCTTCTGAGGGACGACACAGCCCTGGGTGGCAGATGGTGTTTTCCTCAAGCGGCCACAACAATCTTTTCAGTTTTACATGTTCTTGCACAAACTTCCTGTTTCCCCATCCAAAGCTGGAAAAAAGAATTTCCCTTTTTTTGAAAGTGCCTGAGCTTCTGTGGTTGCCCTGAACATGGTAGAGTGACATTTGTGTGGCTTCCAAGGCTGAGTTTGAAAGGGAGGGACAGCGACCATCTGTCTCTCCCTCTTGGGACACGTGCCTTTGGAGCCCCCAGCCAGCGTCTATGGCGGCTGGTGCTTCTGAGGCCACCATGCCGGACAGATCTCAGGGAGGAGAAGGGAGAGTGAGAAACCCAGAAGCCCCAGCTGTGGCAGGCGCCAGCTGTCTGAGTCTCTCGGTTCAGACGTGTAAGCGGGCCGGCGTCTAAAGAGTCCAGCCCTGGACCCTGGGCGGCACGCTGCCACCGAGCGCAGTGTACTTGGGCTGCGTCCATGAAGCCCTGCCCTAATGGCACACTCAGGAGCCAAAAAATGCCGTTACTGCTTACAGCACAAGATTTCCATATGTTTTCTAATGTAGCAGTAGGTGAACAGAGTACACACGCTGCCCCTTCTTGCCATTTCCACAGCAGATAAACTTCCCTTCTTTATAGTAGTCTGAGCCCCACCCAGGCCTGGGCACCCGGGCCTCACTCTCCTGCGAAGCCATCCGCAAGCTCTGTTCCCGGCCCACCAGCTCTGCGTTCCACAGATACTAACGCACTTGGTTTGTCTGCTCATGCTCTTATCTCTTTTAAAACATATTGTTTGACGCACTCAAAATAATATATTTGGTATGTGCCTAAGATTCAACACACATTTAATGTATGCATACAAGATAATATATTCAATACATGACGTTAAGAAGCATAAAACGCATGCTCCTGAGCCAGCACATTCCCAATACCAGGTACGCCTCACCTTGTCCTGTGGACACCCTCCCAGAGGGTTTGGGTGCATCATCCCAGGCTAGAGGGTTATCAGTGGTATTAATTATTATCAAAGAACTAGCTTACGGATTCACTTGTTTTCTCTATGATTTTTCTGTTTTCTCTTTTATTAACCCTATCAGTTTTATTTTTATATATTTTGAAGCTCTCTTACTTGGTACATGCAATTTAACCTTTTCTTTCCTGCTAAATTGACCTTTTTATCATTATTTTATCCCTCTTCATATTTGGTGATTTTCCTTGCTTTTAAGTCTACTTTGTCTTATATAGCCATTCCATCTTTCTTTAAAATATATATACAGTATGTGTGTATATATATATATATATACATATATATATACTTTTAAACTTTTTGTGTGTGTATATATAAACTTTCACCCTACTTATATTTATTTATTTTTTTAAATAATTTTTCTGCTGTGTTTTCTTTTCTTTTTTTAAGATTTTATTTATTCATTTTAGAGAGGGAAGGGAGGGAAAAAGAGAGAGAGAGACAGAGAAACATCAATGTGTGGTTGCTGGGGGCTGTGGCCTGCAACCTGGGCATGTGCCCTGACTGGGAATCGAACCTGCGATGCTTTGGTTCGCAGCCCGTGCTCAAGCCACTGAGCTACGCCAGCCAGGCGCTACCCTACTTATATTTAAAGTGAGTTGCTCATAGACAACATACAGCTGGGTCTTTCTTTCCTTATCCAGTTTGATAGTCTCTGTCTTTCAGTTCTCATGTTTAAATCATTTACATTTAATGTAATTATTAAGTCAAGTTTATCATTTCATTATTTATATGTGTTACTTTTTATTCCCCTGTTTTCCTTTTCTTGCCTTATTTCGGATTATTTACACAGTAGTTGTGCCCCGCTTTCATTCATCTATTGCGTTTTCGCTACATCTCTTCTAGAACTGCATAGGGGCTGCCCGAGGGATTATGACTTCTACGCTCAGCGTTGCATTCTTCACCTGGAGTTAGCGTCTTGCCATTCCCAGTGGAGCGTAGGAGCCTTACCGCCCTGCAGTTTCTTGCACGCCCTCCTTGTTGTCGTTTTCATGCACGTCACATCTAAAAATGCTGAGAAACTCCATCAGAAAAGGTTGTGATTTTTAATTTAATTGTCATATATATGTTAAAAATTTTAAGAGGTAAGAAGTAATTTATTATATTTCTCAATAATTTTAATGTTTTATTGTTCTTCCTTTATTCCCTATGTTCTGTGTTTCCTTCTAGTATCATTTTCTTTTCATTAAGCTCATTCTCCAGCAGTTTTTTAAAGATATTGACAAATTGCCTTAGCTTTCTTCCATCTAAAAATGTCTTTCTTTCACCCTCATTCCTGAAGGATATTTTAATTTACTGATTTCTTGGCTAATAGCTTTCTTCTTTCTGCACTTCAAACTATGGTCCACTTCCTTCTGTCTCCGTGGCTTTAATGAGACTGGAGACTTTCATATAAATGTTCTCCTAGAAGTCATGTGTCATTCTTCTCGGGCTGCTTTCAGAATTTTTTCTTTGTCTTAAGTTTTTGACTGTTGGATTAGGATGTGCTGGAGAATGGATTTCTGAGGATCCATCCCCCTGGAGTTCATCTAGAAATTCATCTGCCAGAAATGCCTGGGAAGCATGGAGTGGCTGGAGAAAGCCTTCAGATCTCAATGAAAATTTGATTCCTGTAGAAAAAGAGGGGAAACAAGGAGGGTTGGCTAGGAAGAGCTTGTGACCGTTCTAAGTTCTATGAAAGGTCTAGCTGAGCCTGTGGTCATCCTTGAGCCAAAGCCACTAACTGGTAGAGTCTTACAGGTTTCCAGAACAGGTCTGTGTGCGTACCTCCACCACGTGTGGCCCTGGTGAGAGTGGGGAGGTAGAAATGGCAGGACAGTAACTTGAGGGGCAGATCGTCGGTGGATAAGCTCCCTGAGGCAGGACACCTGAACATCCTCTTTTCATGGCTGACTGTCTAATTTACTTTGTAAAGTATCGCCTTGCACCTGTGTGGAAGATGGATGGCAGGGGCCAGGGTCAAAAAGGCATACCAGTTACACTACAGCGTTGTTGGTGAGAGGGTGCTGTGACCGCTTAGAATTATAGGAAGAGCTCAGATTTTTAATGTAAGGTCAAGTGAATATTTGGAGGTAGTTTTGGTGTGGGGGATAAAAGACAAGAATAACAAGTTTGTTTGTGAGTTACCTTGAACAACTCAGAAACAGTCATGGAATGAAATGCTTAAGGTTCTATCACAGGAAGGGGAAGGAACAGGAAAAATGGAAGAAATCGAATTATGGAATTCAACATTTGTTTGTAAGCCATTCAGATTTAAAGAGTGAGAGAGAAAGAAAACCTCTCCAAAGAATACACGCGGCTCTGAGAAATGACAGAGGGGAATTGAATGTTGGCACCGACATGAAAGGGCAAGGCCCCGGGGAGTGAGGATACTGACAATGGACCGGGAGACCTTCGTCCTGGAGGAAGCCGGTGTTTTCCCCAGTCCGGGTCAGCCTGGCAACCCGAGATGAATGGGTGACGTGTCACTTAATTGGCAGCCGAAATCAAACCTAGCAGTGAAGTCTCTCGTGGAAATGATTCGTTAGCACCTCAGAGTTTTCATAGTTGAAAGAGTCCTCAGAGAGTCCTAGCCCTTCCCCTCCATACGCGGGTAGGGAAATTGGGGCCGGGCAGGGGTGGGACATGATTTAAAATCACAAAGCCTTTTGATCTCAAGAACAGCAATACCCCCAGATATCTTGTCTCACATGTTTCCTTCACTCCTGAATCCAACTCAGGCCCCTGAATGTCCACCCGATGTAGATTCCATGGTAACTGGCTTGTGTGGTGTGAGGGTCTGTGCACCTGAGTACCTCTGTTTAGGTAGCTAGTGCCTCAGGTGTCCGGGCCCCCGCTTCTGAGTGGAGCTGAAGCATGGCACTGACCCTCTTATTCTAGAACAGACTCGACTGTCCGGTTGCACACCTTGGAGTCACCTACAGAGCTTTATCAGAATACACGCTCTGGGTCCCATCTCAGAAACTGTAACACAGCAGGTGCCCCAGAAGGTTATTTAAAGAATTTCAATGTGACTCGTCATGAAGAGCTGCACAGGGAAGGTGCTATGCAGCACATGATGGCAATGCCAGTGGATGTCCATGCCTCGTCCACGGGCACAGGGCAACTTCCTCAGGCCTCCTGCCTTGCTCTTCCAGGAACCGGTTCTCCCTGAGGGCGGGGCCCAGAGACTCCCACCTCACAGAAGAACATGGGAGAGGGGATGGGGTGTCACCCCAGGGATCAGCTTACAAAGGGCTGTGACTCCCACCTCACTGACACTGTGGAAAGAAGATGGCCCCTAGCCAGTAGATTTCTGAGGCCTTCAGCCCAGCGGCCTGAAAGGAACTGACTCCTGCTAACAGCCACGTGGGTGATCTTGGAAGAAGTTCCTGTCCTATGTAAACCTTGAGACAGTTTTACATGACGGTGGCCCCCGCTGATACCTTTGTTGCAGGCCTGTGAGAAACCCTGGCCATGCCTGGGCCGCAGGCTCCTAGGGGATCCTGAGAAGAGGACCCACCCAGCGGAGCCGTGCTCAGGTTCTCGACGCCAGGACGCAGGAGGGCAACGCCTGCATTGTCCTTTCAGTCTCTCAGTTTGGGGCTACTTTCTCACACAGCAATCCACTCCCGACACGGGTGAATCAGGCATTTGTAGCATGTCATGGGCCACCTCCCATGGTGTCTGGGTGGGGGCCCTGGGGTGAGACTCACGAATACTTCTGCACCCAGACCTGTGCTTCTGTCAATTCCGTGGTGTAAATGGAGATCGTAAATGACCTCACATTTTTCAGGTCAGATTTTGCCACAACAGAGCTTCCAGATTTCGGGACTTCAGATAAACAGTTTTGGACTCTGCGCCCCCAGGGATGCAGCCATGATCCACAACCTATGATCCATGACAAGGCACTTGGGGAACACATTTTAAGAGCTGCCAAGCCCTGTGACAGCTGGCTGCTGTTATGACTGAGAGTGAACTTCCAACCTCTGAATGAACATGGGGCCTCGGGCTCAGACTCCTGCCCTCCCCGGGCAGGCGGGAGCCACCAGACACGCGGCCACTCACAGGCGATGCCGGGCCCAGGACACTGCTCGCTGCCAAGCTGCCTCCGAAAGAAATGTCTGTTCAGTACACGTTGCCTCAGCACCTGCCGTGGAACCTGAAGGAAGAAGGAAGGCACGGATGATTCACCAAAACCAGGATCCAGGCCAGCGCCCTGTCAGCCCTCCCCCTTCCAAAGACTGATTTCCAAGAACAAGATTCAGCCCTGCCAGACTGTCATTGGGAACCAGATTAGGAGCTTCCTGAAGACCATGTGGTGTGCAGGAAGGTGGGGACCCCACGTCGGTTTGTTCCTGTTGGGGACACAGACACCTCCACCAGCCAGTCCAGCCTCCTAATCATGAAGTTCCTTTAAGGGAGGTTCCAGCTCACTCCAGTCAGACCCCAAGCTGAAGGGAAGCGGGGCTGTACCTGGACCTTGTGGTTCTTGGGACCACACCCTGACCACACCTACACCAGCAAAGGGGTCGAATGAGATAAGGCCACCTTTGCAGACTTTGATTAGATTTAAAGCATCTACGTGTTCATGGTTTTAGCTCTGGGGAGATGAAAAGAAGGAACACCCTGAACTGGTTTCTACTCCCAGGATTCAGGTTGAGGTGTTGTTTTGTTTTAACCAAAACTGGATTTTGTTGCTGCCTCTAATGGGTGAGTGACTCCAGAGGAGCCCAAGACTCCTTTCCCCAGCCTCGTGTGCTGACCTAGGAAGACGCTCCACGTTTTCCTGAAGTTGCCCCCCAAATTCACACACAACCCCCCCCCAATCTGCTTTGGTTTTGTAGCCCGCAGTGGTGGTGGAGACTTGCAAGGGCTGGTTTGGGTAGAGGCTTCATTGTCATGCTGTAACATCGCTGCAGGCAATTTTCTTTGATTTAATTAGATGAACTGTGGTATTTTTTCCCTTTTTGCAAAAAGGCTTTATTATGTAGAAATGAAATATGTATAAATTTAATTTTTAATCTTGTCACTACAGTGTGGGAAGGAGCAAGCTGATTCTTTTAATTTACCCTCTTTGTTTAAGAAAAAAATTAAATTAATCTTATCACAAGTGTTTATGAGTAATTGATTTGAGTTTTGCACTCCACTCAGAAGTGAGAGTTGAGTTTGCCTGGTTCGTCCTCATCTGAAACCCAGCATGGCCACCCTTCGATGTGTAAACACCGACAGAGAGTCAGCGCCATGGCCTGTTCCCAGAGATGGCGGCCACCTTTGGGTGACAGGCACAGAACCAGCCCTCTCTGTCCTTCAGACCGGCGGCCCTGTCTCCAGGGAGGAGCAATGCATGCGTGCCTGTCCGTGTTGGGACACTTAGGACTGACCCGCGGCCTGGCCCTGGTGAGCAGAGCATACCCTCAGCTCTGCCGTCTGCGCTTCTGTCTAATCCTTGTGATAGGGGACTTAAGAGTCGGAAAATTTTAGTTTAAGGTAAATAGTTATAAGCTTAGCAAGTGACGTATATGTTAAAGCGTTTGTTTCAGAAACTACAGATAGATGAGGCCCATCCTGGCCCCTGGGAAAACAGCCGACCTCCTGGGGCACTGCTGAAGATTACCGCCTGGGGACAAGGTGGAGGCCTCCAGGCCATTGTGTTCCAAGGAGGGGCAAACAACCAACTGCCCTTGGGAACAGCTAACTGCCCAGGACAGGAATGTTGCAGTTTCCTCTACCCGCCCCTCCCTGAATCTCAAACCCCTCACTGCACCTTGTTTATTCCCTGCTGTAAAGACCTTGGCCTGGAAAGAAAGACAAGATGGTGTGTTAGGCTGTGAACCCACCATCTTCTCAGATTGCCGGCCATCTGAATAAAGCGCCCATAAAAATTCAATCCCTGTCTCTGCTTATTGGGTTTGGTAGGTGAGAGGCAGCAGGAACTTGGGTGTCTTTTCCGGTTTCAGTTGGACTTTTCCAGCCCACTGCTCAGAGCTAAGTCTGGAGTCAGCTTGGGTTGTAGGTAGGAAAACACTTTGTTTCTCCAACTTTGGAGTACATAAGGACCTCCCAAAGAATTTCCGTGGAATCTTGGGTTCCTGCCCCTGTGATTCAATTCAGCAGGTCCAGGGAGGATCCAGGAAGTGGTGACAACCCAGGTGGTTGGGTATCCTCGGCAAAGAAGGATGGATGCTTAGTCTTCCCTCCAGGTACAACCTGCCCGTACCACCTTGCGTTTTCAATAAACCGTTCTTCTACCCAAGCCTTCTTATTCCATTTAGCGGGAAACATAATGGTCACATAGCATGGTATCATCCTATCATTAATGATTATTCTATCATTGTAATATATAATTGCATTACTAATTATAATTATAGGTCACGTATTTTATATAAGATATGTTTATAGCATAAATACATGTAATTTTAGTGTATATATTCTATTATGGAGAAGGTCAACATACAGAACAAGAAAAAAATCACATGGGTTCCTTTTTTTGCATGAATTCTAAGTTTTCACTTGTTTGCCTGACAAAATAGCTTTTACGCTTTTGACAAAGGTAATCATGCATGAGACAGGGTTTCTCGACCTTGGAGATAGGCCGGTTTGGGCCAGTCACCTTGTCGCGGCGGCTGTGGGGCCCATCCTGCTCGCTGTCGTCTGTTGAACACCAGCCTTGGCTTCCCCCATCCAGCACCAAAAGCCCCCCTCCCCACCTTGTGACAACAAAACCTGGCTCTAGCCCCTGCAGAATGCACTCAGCGGAGCCATGTCGCCCTTGGTTGACAACCCCTGAGTCCCGCCAAGCCCCCAAATGCCCCCTGGGCTGCCAGAGCCCGGCCATGCTTGGGGCAGAGTTGCTCAGCCCACAGTGCTGGGTTAGGACTTACTTCTCCCATGAGCAGACATCTCTTAAGTTCAAAAATGGATTTCCAGCATTATTAGTCTCTTTCTGTAACAACAGGCATCCTTTAAGATTGGGGGATAACTGGCGTTGCCTGTGGGCCCCAAAGCACTGATTGTCAAACCAAGAAGTCATGACTTCTTTCACTGAGTGGGAGGCCGTGGGCCAGAGACCGGCTTCACAGGCCGGGCGGGGCAGTGGTGTGTAGAGCAGAACGGTACAGCCGCATTGTGCATGGTGCTCGCCCTTCGGCCACCTAGCCGTTACGGTTCCTTGAGATAAATACCAGCACCTGCTGATGGTTCTGGGGAGTGGGAGGTGCTCTCCCCAGGCGGGCCAGTTACCAGGGGCTGTGCCGGAGTGGGAGACATCCCAGTCACACCCTGACCTGACCGAACGCTTATGAGCAGGAAGGCCAGCAGGACGCATGGAAGTGGAGTCTGAGAGGTCAGCGGAGCCACCTGCGTGAGGCTCGCTGGGTCCTGGGGGAAGCACCAGCTAACTCCAGGCAGCTTGGGGGCAGCTCCCTCTGTGACTTGGGGGCCAAGCCTGGAAGATCTCCGAACCTAGAAGTCTGCATGATAGCGCGCCAGGGTCACCCCGCGCCAAGTTCACAGACTAGTGCATGCCTGCACATTGGTGCCTGGATGGTCCCTCTAGAGCCACATTTGTGGACACGCGTCTCCGACTTCCTTGTGCCGTCCAGCACACCCTGCAGTGCAGACTCCCACAATCCCCCTTGAGCCCCCGCTGCTCCTCAGGGGAAGGCGAAGCGCACTTCCTCCACTGGACGTGTTTGGTAAAGGCAGGTCGGGGACTCACCTAGCCCGTCCGGTGTGATTGGGCTGAAGGAACAGCAGGATGAACACCGGTGCCAGGCCCACCCCGCCTCACGCCGCCTCTCACTCCCAGATGCCAGGAAAGCACTGGGGAGCCACTGGGTGGTTGTGAGAGCCACAGGCAGGTGGACAGGTATGGACGTGGCCTGTCCCTGCCCCGCCCTCCTCACTTACACCCAAGAAGCCCTTGTGCTTCTCTGAAGGGCTCCCCATGCGGGCAGCTGTGTCTCATTATTGCACTTATCATCTTTTCCCACATATAACATGTATCTTTTCAAGACTCGGTTGGGCGGTCCCATACATGGTATTTCCCGCTTGATGCACTTCCATTTCCCACCCTCTAGAAAAATGTGATTACGGGATTTTGCTGTATTTGGCTAAATACCGGGTTTATTAAAATGCATCATCTTTCCCTGACAGTCGGATCGGTGGTCAGAGCTGAATGGGCATATTTAACCAAATTGAAAATATGCGTTATTTACCTAATTCTTCAAAAGTGGCTTCCCACTCATCAGAAGCAGAAGGTGAGGGGCACCGGGTGAACCCCTCGTGGTTTTGATGAGGCTATGGGATTCCTGGGCGCCCTCCCTTCTCATGGATGCTTGGAAGAAGCAAACCTCATTTCAGTTTTTTTTTTTTTTTAACTTTCTCTACTTGCAATTACATTAAACAATTTTTTGGTGGTTTTGCCTTCAGAGTTCCAAGTGCCAACCAAAACATGTCTAAGTGACACATTTTACGAGCATACTCGGGGTTTCTAGTTAACCATGCTCATTTATAGGAATCTGGTCAAAGACCCTTCTCTCCTCCCGACACCCAAGACGCTGACCAAAGGGAGGAACGACAGGGGCTGTGCAGCCTGTGGGTTTTGTCTCCTGCTGTCTGAGATGACGTGGAGAGACCAACAGTTCACTGGATCCTGTTGTCCCCAGATTGTCGCCACTCAGCCAGAAAGCAGGGGCAGGAGCAGGGGGGCGTCCAGTGGAGACGTGAGGGCGGCAGCCGTGGACAGTGGGTAAGCAGGGGGCAGGGAGCAACGAAGGGACAAGGTCCGGTCCTGTGTCTGCCAATGACTTAGTGTGTGGCCCTGCAAGTCAACTCACCTCGAGTTCCTGGATCCACCGAGTGGCTTTTGTCAGACTCCCTGGCGTCCACGGGTGGTGAATGGGTCAGTGGGAGTGCAGACTGTGGGCTCGTGCGTTCTGACTCTCCTTCTCCTCACCGAGCTTCAGCCTTGATCAGATCAGGCGAACTTGACCCAGGCTTCTGCCTGTGTAAGATGAGAATTCTAATGCCTGCTTTGGTAGGGTGGGATGAGGTTTAAAGGATGCTTAAACTCCAGCTTTAGCCTCAAGCCCATGCTCTGTGTGGTGTGCATCCAAGAGGACTCTTGAAACATTGTTCTGCAGTGTAGGCAAGGTTTACTGAATTACCATAAACTACCACTGACTTTGAGAATCCACGGCCCAGGCCTCCAGAGGCTCCCCACTGTTCAGATGGCAGGGCCACCCGTTGGGTGCCCGGGAGAATGGTGGCCGTGTGAGAACGCCCTCATACCACACACAGGGACTGGTGGGGGAGGTCGGGAGGCCAGGGAGCTGCACGTGGGGGCAGCTGCTTTAGGTGCACACGGTCCACAGCCCCTCCACAGGAAACACACTTCCAGAATAACGTGTCCAGACATGCAGGGTGAGAACCAAAGGCTCCATGCCCTGTGCTCATGGCCTCTCTCGCATCCAATACACCAATGTTTCCTTCCTCCCTCAGCCCTGTGTTCACACTCAAAACAGGCTCCTGTCTTCCACACTGGTTGCATCTGGATCTACCTGAATAGGATTCCTCCTGAAACCTGCCTGGATGGTTCCGTCATCATTTAAAACTCTTACCAGATATAAGGACCTGTTGGGAGTGTTTGCGTCATAAATGTGCCCCTCTGTTCAGGCTTCTCTCTTACCATGGCCATTAGTCTTCTGTGATGTATGTTCTATGGAACTGTAGCTGCCTGCAAGGGTGAAGGTGCTTGGTTTAGTTTTTATTTTTGGATCAGCCTGGCTTCGGCACTTGTTAAGATTAAAGCACGCTGTCTTATCTGCATCACACCCCAGGGACTCTGGGGATGGAAGCAGCTTTGGGAAACTGGCCTGGGAACCCACCTATCACTTAACATAATATCGTTTCCCTTGGAGAAAAGACAAAATGCATCTTGAATCCTCACTCATCACATGGAGTAAGCAGGAAACACCGTTCCCCTTCTCCTCTGACCTTGGCAGTGGGCACCCCTTCCCCTGCCTCACTGCTTCCAAAACACCAGTGCAAGAGAGAAATGATACTCTGGCCCCTGCAACTATGCAGAGCACAGATTTTGGGGACAGAGGGAGAGAGACAGGGAGAGAGGTAACCATGGAAAGATTAGATAGGTCTTCTTGGTCCACTTGGTATCTATTCCTGAGGTTCCGGAAGAGGAACCTCATTCTAGTAACTCCCCAGGTTCCTCGGGGGACGAGGCAGAAGTGAAAGTGACCCCGTGGGGGTGGGGCATGCGTGGAAAAGGCTCCCTGGGTCTCCATCTCGGTGGTGTCAGAGTCACTGGGCTGGAGGCTTCATAGTCACAAAAGGCCTTAGGTTAGGAGGTCGGCATTCTTACTCCTGACCTGTAGGAGAGACAGAGCCACCATGGGAGAGAAATGAAGCTTCTCCCAGGGCCCCGCCCCCACGTGGAGTCTGGCTTTGAAATTTTGTCCTAGCTTCCTCACACCTACACCCCTTGCTCTGACCTGGGAAGTGGGCACTCGAGAGGTGGCTGAGCAGGGAACTGTAGTTTCCAACAACAGGCTGGCACGGTGTCTTTAAGAACAGGTATAGAAATTAGTTATGAAACAGGAATGACATCCCTGGTTTTTGTTTTTATTTTTTGGAGATGGAATGATGTTTTTAAAACAATAAAAGACAGACTCTAAGGCAATGTTTTCTATAAAACACATGTGCACATTTAGAAGTCTGTGTATCAGAAACTTTGTAACGACATCACAGTACCACCACACTACCGAAATGTTGGTAGTGTAATTACAGGGGGTTTTCCCCTTCTCCTCTTGGCTAGCATTTTACATGGTTCTGTAATGGACGTGTGTTCCTTTGTGAAAAAACACGCAATTACTTAGAAAGCAATTGTATCAACAACTGTAGTAACAGCAGCACAAGTCTTCAGGTTAAAATTTAAATCCCATCACAGCCAACACAACCGGCACCTTCCCCATTAGCCCCAGGACCGGCGTCTGCGCCAAAGCCAACCTCACCACCCACCCCCGTGTCCCCCCTGCCAGCAGCAATGACAACTCCAGCGCACATGCACATCGGCATGGCCACCCCTGCCCCCTGTCACAACAGGCACCAGGCTGAACCGGAGCTGCAGAGGCTGAGAAAGGACCACCCCAGGGGCTCTGCTGCTGCTGCCGCGGAGAATGCTCAGCGTGCCTGGAAAGACGGCTCTTTCATCGTAGCGTCCCCAGGAATTAGGATGGTTCTTGGCACTAGTAGTTGCTCAGTAAATGTTTGATGAAGAAAGAATAAGTAAAACAGCATGTGTGAGGCATAAGTGTCGCTGGATTTCAAACTATGATTTCAGCACCGCAGGCTGCGCAGATAGATGGACTTAATTTGTAGTGATACAGAATGCCATTTTCTTTTCATTAAAGTCTGCATCTGGTGCCTTTGTAGCCTGTATTAGGTGCCACTCGTCATGCTAGGGTCCTAGAAGGAGCCCTGGACACTGGGCCCGTTCAACTGACTCTGCCTCCCACAGGTCTATTTGCTGTCACGAGAGGCATTTAGAGTTAGCCGGGCCCTTCAAATGGACCTGCGCCAAACCTCTCGCTGTATGTCTGGGGAAACTGAGGCTGAGGTGGGGAGTGTGATTTTCATGTGCTCACCACCTTCCTGTCCATTTTTAGTTTTTTTTCCCCTCCTATGTGTAATGGGGAACAATTTCCCTCCTATGTGTAATGGGAACAAAAGATAGAATCTCCACTGGTAATGGAGGGCAGAAGCAAAGAGTCACCCATTTCTGTGTGCGGCACCGGGCTGGACGCCCTCTGCACGTGGCTGCAGGCACACTCACAACTCAGAGAAGTGGCCTTACTTCCTCCAGGGCACAGGGGGGTGAAGTCTCATCCCGGTCATGCAGCTGGAGTGGAACTTGGGTCTCTCTGGTTTCTCAAAACCACCCTCCGTCCACTGCCCTGCTTGTGGTCATCATCCAGCGGTCCTTCTGAAAGACAGAGTGGTGCGGACAATCTGTGGCTCCCCACTGGCTGCGGGGGAGAATCCAAACCCAAGGCGGACAGTTCAGGTGGTTACCGTCAGCCGCTGCAGCTGATTCTGCCCAGCTCCGCCTTCTCCAGGCTGGCCTGGGGTGTTCCCAGTGTGTCGCTCTTCCATTCAGGGCACTCCCCTTAGACCCCCACCTGCAAATGGGCTCTTCCCTTCTCCCCCGAGGAGCACCCTTACCAGCTACCTGGTCCTGCCTAAGTTTCATCTTCTCCTCCCTGTCAAATCTGCAGAAGGACCTCGTTCCCTGAGACCCCTTTCAGAATGGCCAGTCCAATCCGGTCACCTACCCTCAGAAAGCTTGCTTTGTACCTGCAGTGCCTGGCTTCTCACCTGGGTCCCAACTCCTGTTCTGTGCATCTGTCCCTCCGTAAGCCTGCAGGTTCCAGAACATAGGGCCACACACTGCTTATCCACAGAACCTCTGGGACCCTGAGCCCATGGCCCAGGGAGCGCTCCTTTCTCATAAAGACTACCTTTGTCGGCTGTTTGTTCAACTGCATCTTTCCAGCTCTCTGGGTGTTCACTTCCGGTAAAACAATAATCAGACTGTGCATCTGGAGTCTGCTTACCCTGGATGAAACTGCTTCTCTTGGAGACTTTCTGGAGGAGCTGGTGGGACAGACTGATCACTCCCACTTTGCGGGTAAGTCAAGAGAGGCCCAGAGAGGCCATGCGTTACTCAGGGTCACGAAAGTACAACAGGGGACACTGAGGACCTTCACTCAGATGTTCCATGTGGTGTCAGCTCTTCTTCCAGAAATGCTCAGCTCCTGGAAGCAAAGTTCCCCCTCCCTGGCGTTTCTGAGAGATGACAATTTGTATTCACTACTGCCCTAAAGTGGTTTTCATTCCTGATCACTTCATTTGCCTGGCGTCCGCTTTAAACGGTGTTGCGAGGCAGGCCGTAGATGATGTCTGCGGTTGACTTCTTGACATGATAACACTTTAGGACGAGGGAAGCTACAGAAAACAACAACGAACACATTTACTGAGTATGTTTATAATCAAATACATTCCTCAGTAATTTAATTTGGAGGAAGCGGAGAGCCCAGCATTGCAAACAGAGGTCTTGTTAATAATTCATAAGACCTGAAATGGGAAAAGCAAGAGTGAAGATTTAGACGCAGGCCACAGGTGGGCACTCTGCTCAGAGCCACCTCTGCTCCTGCAAACTGGGTGTTCAGGGAACAGGAGCCCCCAAGGCTGAGGCTTGGCGGGTTTTAGGGTGGTTCTAAAGGCTCAGGTTCTGAGGGGTCAATTCAGGGATGAGGCCCAGGGGCATCAGGTGGTGGGGAGACTGAGGGGCCTGGACCTCTCCCCCACCTATAAGCCACTGGGTCTGAGAGATGGGCCTCCCGGCAATGAGGTCGGTTTGAGCAGCTGTCCAGCTGGTGTCTCTTACTCAAGGTTTTTGCCTCACCCTTGGCTTTGGAGTTGAAAATGGGCAACAACTGATGAGTCCTGAAGAAACGGAAATGAGGGTCATGTGTTCCATTCTGCCCATGCTGCAGCAGGCCAATCTTCTGCCCAGAAACACACACTGCGTGTGCAAAGGGCCTTCACACTCACCCTCTGGCTGGAGTCTTGGCACCTCCATGAGAGAGCTCATCTTCTGGGCTATGTCCAGAGATGCAGGCTCCATCACGCCCCTGCCTGAATCTGGGGCGGGGGGTGAGATGACCGCTCAGGACCCCAGCTGCATGCAGCTGTGTCCACAGAAAAGAGAAGACGTGCCCCTGGTCTCACATTTGTACACGCTCCAGATCACTTCATGTCTGCACACGCTCCAGATCACTTCATGCCTGCACACACTCCAGATCACTTCCCGTCTGCACACGCTCCAGATCAGTTCAGGGTCTAAAAGGTGGGAGACAGAAGCTTGCTCCATTTCCTGGAAACTTAGTCATTTAAGAGTTAGTGATTTTAGGGGGAAATGAATGAAGGATGAGAACAGGTAGTTTATGGAGAAGGGAATAAAAATGGCTTTTCAGCACATGAAAATCTGCAAGCTGTAGTTCTGACAAGAGAAATGCAAATTGCAACGATGACGAGATGCTGGTTTTCATCTATCACGTTGCCGAAGACCAGAGTCTCGTGAACACTGTGTTGGTGCAATGCAGGCAGCTGTGTCTCAGGGGCGGGGGGTTGGTGACCTCCTGGGAGCGGGGCAGTGTGTGTGGGGACAGGCGTGCAGACACTTCGACACAGGGACGTCATGGAGAAGCGTGTGAAAGACGGAAGTATGGAGACAGTCGCTTTAACACTTCACACAGATTCAAAGTATGGTGGGTGCCTGATTATTCATGAATGAAAACTTGTTCCCGTGGTTTTTATTACACACACAATAGTAGACAGTCCTTCAAGAGAAGGGAGGATTTCATCCTTCCATCCTTCCTATGTGTTTGACATGTGCACATGTACACATGCACTTGATTCCTTCATACATACGTGTGTGTGCATGTCTGTTCGTATGAGCATTTGTTTTCACACAGACTCACAGCCCACTGCCACGGAAGGCTCTATTGAAAAGTGGATTAAAATGTGGTCCAGCCCTGGCTGGGTGGCTCAGTGGATTGGAGCATTGTCCTTTATACCAAAAGGTTGTGGGTTTAATTCCTGCTCAGGGCACATGCCTAGGTTGCAGGTTCGATCCCCCTGCCCCCTGTCATGTGCATGCAAGGGGCATGAACCTTGATGCTTCTCTCTCACATTAATGTCTCTCTCTCTCTAAAAATCAATAAACATTCTCAGGTGAGGATTAAAAAATTGGTTCAGAAATTCATGGGCATGGAAGATTCCCATATGCATAAAGACAATTCACACAAACACATATACATACCTGATTTCCATATATTGGCCCCAAACTGGAGAACTCTAGGACAGTGAGGTACCCAGGGCAGAGAGGCACACGCTTTTGTGGTATTAACTACCAAATGCAGTAATCTATTAAACATCGCTATTTAAAATATATCGCGGGTTCCTGAATCCCAGATGAAAAGGGAGCGAACGAGGTTGTGGCCGGAACTGTCGGTGCCTCTGGGACACTGCTGCTGCCACCCCTCCCCCTTCACGAATCAAGCCCCATTTTGTTCCTGCTTCTCCCGAGTGCTTCCGGGAAGGCAGCCTCCAGCGTCCCCTCTGGGGTCCTCAGCACAGGACAGTCCCTGCCCTTCCCCGCACGATCGTCACTGTGTTTCCTCCTCACTACCTCGTGCCAGGGAGTGCAGACTGTGGAGGCATTACTGAGCCCCCAAACCCACCATCCCAGGAGTGGCCCTGCCCCTACACTTGTTGGGGGAGCACACGCCTGTCCTCGCTGTTTAAGCCGCTGTGGGTGGGGTCTGTCATGAACTCCCATGGAGAATTTGCACCAAGCTCATGTGGCCCCATCACTATCTCCTCCTCCGACTGTGGGACCCTTGGTTCAGCACTTTGCATGGATGGTCTCATTCCTTTATGCTTAAACACCCCCGGAGACAGAGAAGCCCCTACCCTCTGGAGCAGGTGGCATCTCTCTTAAAAGTTCAGTCTGTTGGAATGTTCGTCCTCCCCTCAAAGACAGAGCATCCTGTTCGGTTTTCCTTTCCAACGGTCCAGGTGTTCACCCCTCACCTGTGTCATGTCCTCTCCGTTCTCCCACCTACCCATCCCTCCGTGCAAACACCAACCACCGAGAGCCCCAAATGCGTGGTGGATTTTGAGGAAACAAATTTGAGGTCCCCCATTTTTGTACCTCAGCTATTGAAAGACAACTCATACCCCCAAAGTCAGTAATTTCTTTTCATGTTGACTTTCATAGTCTTGTCATTTTCCTTTACCAGCCTCGGATTTTCCAGCTATCTGAACCTCCATCCCTCCTCCCCGGGACTCCCTCCTGCCCGTCCTCTGGGAAGCTCAGTGCTCAGGATTAAATAGTCAATGCCGAATGCCAGGTGGGGTCTGACAGGCGCCTCCCTATCCCGAGACATTCCCACTTGGGACACAGCCCTGAAGCACGTGGCAGTGTGGACAGTCAATACCACAGGAATAAAGTTTGAGTGCAGACTAAGATCTCAAAAAATGTTCTCGACTCCAGTACCTAAGTTTTACCTCCCACCTCGTCACGTCTCAGTACAGTTGGTCCCGAGGACCCAAGAGTGGAAACTTGCTCGACTCAGCTTTGCTTTCAGCTTCCTCACGTTACACCACTTTCCAACCTCCTTCTTGGCCCCTTCCCAGTCCCGCTGCACCCACAGCCCCTCACCACCCCTTCCCCACTTACGAAGCAGATGTTCGCTGGCTGAGCCGCGACGGGGACACATACGTAGATTTTTTCACGTGTCACTAATGCTACATTGGGGCTCTTCTTTCAGTAAGATGCTGATGGGTCGAAAATGGCTTCCAGTAACTCAGCCTTTGTTTTGTAAAAACATTATTGCAACATTGTATAACACTTTAGAAATGTTTCAAATTTAGGCTGGCTGGTGATTTAGCAGACTGGGGGCTAGCATATGGAGTCTGCTGTGCTCAAGAGGCTGTGGTTCTGTTGCCCGCACCACCAGGAAGCCAGACTTGGCAGCCAGGGGGACCTCGCGTCTTAGCTGGCCACACCGCCAGGTGCGGTTACCTGCCTTGGACCAGGGGCTGGGGACTGGTGGACTTTATGGCAGAGATAAAATTTAGATATACTGAGGCACTCAGCTTCAATAAGCTTGATAGACATATACATATGTGTGTGTGTGTGTGTGTGTGTGCATGTGTGTGCATTTCATTCACTCATTCATTCAGTCGTAGCATCTACAGTATGCTGGGGACACAGATGTTCAAGATACATAGGACCTAGATCCTGCCCTCAACACAGAGTCTAATGAATTCATAGTCTAACCCGGGGTCCAGGGATTATAGTTTTTTCGCAGATCAGTTTAAGAATTACAAGGTGTGGGCGTTTGGGGGCCCCTGGGAGATTGAGAAGATGATTGTCGCTTTTAGGATCTTTTCCTGAATGTACTTATCCAACCATTTAACCAACACGGACGAAGAATCACAGTGATTAGAAGAGGAGAAAAGCACTTGTGGCCGAGGAAACGACGTGTGGAATCACTGGCACGACACAGACAAGGTCAAGGTTGCAGTCGGGTGTCTCTTGCTCCCCAGCTCGTCGGAGAGCTACCCGTGGGATCTCGGACCCTCCCTGCAGCCGAGACGTGCCAGGCCTTTAGCGCCCTGGGGGGACGCTCCCCTGCTCCTGTCTGAGCCCTACACAACGCTGGCGCCTGGTACAAAATCCTCTCCACCACTGTCCACTGTGGTCTGGGCCGCTGTTGGTGATGGCAAGTTTACGACAATGACAGACCCGGGGCTCAGAGGCAGGAAGTCCAGCCTGGCGTTGGGCTTTGCTCTTCGGCAGTCGTGAGAGCTCACGAGGTCTGCTTAACCCTGCAGAGCCTCGGTCTCCACCTCGGTCTCCTCCTCGGTCTTAGATGCGAGAACCCACCTCCCAGGGACAGTGTCGAGATTGAGGTACCAGTCATGTGCTCTGAAAAGGGCTTGGTGGGGGGCATTATGAAGCTCCTCACCAATAACAATGGCCTTGGAATTTCCGTTGTTCTAACCACAATTCCTTGACACTCACACTGAGGCAGCGGGTTTCGGATTTCCTCAGCTCTGAGGGATTCTTTACGGTGAGGCCCAGCATCTGTCTCCCTGGGACTTCCTGTCCAGTGGTACTAGGACTTCTTCTCTGGCCCTGTAGAATGCATGTTACTGTCCCCCTTGCCCCGTGACAGCCACCCATAGGTCTGAGGGCTGCTCTCTTGCACCCACGTTCTCTGTTCTTCCTTCTCAGTCTGTCCTGGGGGCCTTGGGGAGCAGAGTGTGACTTGCAGAAAAGTGATGTGGTTTTGTCCAAGTGCCCCCTGAGGTTAACAGGGTCTAGTTTCATCCAACTCATTGGGAGTTTCTTTCCTGGGAAGCAAGAGGTCAGATAAGGAGACAATGTGCTCTCGGGGTCCCTCTCCCCACCCCTGACCTTGCCCGTCTACACATTCTGGAATTTCCTGTAGCGCTCTCTGAAGTTCTGCCACAGCTGGAGTGGAGCCCCTGGGGAGGGCCTCCGGTGCTGTGCAGACAGAAGGTGAGGGAAGCCATCCTGGAGGAGGTGTCCTGAGCCCTTAAAGCCCTTGGGGGAAAATTCAGAGTGTCCTGACTCGCCTATTGTCTGAAGATCCAGGAGAGGCTGAAGACAGCATTGGGATGTGCAGGAATAAGGGGTGGGGGGACAGCCCCAGGACTTCAGACCCAGGACACCTGGATGCACCCAGCACTAACCTCGGCTGCATGGCAGTCTCCCTGGTCACGTGAGGCCCTGCTCCTCTCCTAGAGGCATTTGAGCTGGCCAACCTTTGAGGTACCTATTTTCCTTGGTTCCAACAGGCTGATATCCAAGCGGAACGACAGGAGTGCAGACTCGAGGAGAGGGCTAGGGGGGATTCGACCCTCCGCAGTACGTGCCGGTTGCTTCATTTGTGCAACAACAGCAACAACAGCAGACAGCAGAAGTGCTACTGCGAGCAGTGTGGGAGCTCTCCAGGAGTGGAGGGAACGCGGACGGGCGCCGTCCTGCACTGCCTGTGCGAGATGACGGATGGATGGGTGAGGGTTCCCAGAGCGGGTTACAGGGAAAACAGCACTGAGGCACGGAGCATCTGGCTGGGACCCAGAAGGGTCACGGTGCCAGGGTGGGGCCCCTGGTGCTCAGAGCTGGGACGCTGCCCCCCAAGGGGGTCACGATCCGGTGGGTGAAAAGAATGGACTCAAGCCAAAATGTCGTGCAAACTCCAAGGCTGAAACCCAGAACACCCAGATCACACACTCAGAGGGGGTTCAGTCCTGTCCCCCTCCTCACGCAGCCGTGTTGTGCGGCACCCCGAGCTCGTCCTTCGCTCCCTGTTTCCAGAGACCGTACGTTTCGGCAGGAAGAGAGCCAGGCCCATTTTCTGCTGTTTCCTCGGACCCCATGAGGATTTAATAAATGCCAGTAAGTGAGTGCAGGGCTGAGATGCCAAGTCAGGAGCAGGGCTGCAGCAGAGGGACAGGAGAGGCTGGGCCTGGGACCAGGAGCCAGAGTGAAGGAGAGACGGGCCGGGTCTGTCCTGGAGGCCGGGCTGGGCCGGGCTGAGCTCGGCCTGATCCCAGGGACCGGCTCTGAGCAGGCAGCCAGCTGGCACCCAGCAGAGCCTCCCACAGTGAGCGAGGCTGGGCAGGCAAGCGGTGGCAGAGCCTGGGACCTGGGTGTCATTTTGCGAGGCTCTGCTCTCATTAGAAGCAAGACGGGTGGGCCTGGAGGGCAGGGAGCCTGCCTGAAGGGAGCGGCACTGCTGGGGCCCTGGGCTCCTGGGCTCCTGGATGGGGAGCCAAGTGACACCATCAGACTGGAGTGGAAATCGCAGAGGCAGGCGAGAAGGGCCGGCTCGGAGCTGGAGGGGGAGCAGCCCCACAGCGGCTCCAGCCAGGAAGGCCTCTGTTCGGATGCCATTAGTGGGTTTGGCAGGCGAGCGCGACGCTGACTTCAGAGGAGCAGGCGAGGATGAAGGGAGGCTGGATGCTAATTTGCACATATGGAAATGCTTTTTCTCGCCGTCGATGGCTCTGTTGTGGACAGATGGAATTAGCGAGAACTTCGGAGTCGTGAAGGCAAACACATCAAAAAAAAAAAAAAAAGAAAGAAAGCCTTTCTCTTCTCTCCCCCACTTTCTCCTCCACTTGGCCTCTCTCCCTCTTTCTTCTTTCTGTCTTTCCACCTTCCCCCTGTCCTTCTCTCTTTCTCCTTTCTCTACGAGAACCTTCAGACTGCACAAGAGTAAATAACATTGCCCCGGCATGGCTCTGGCATTAATAATGCATTGATCGTATTTCCATTGCAAATCATTCTTCACCAGCATGTTCCCCCGCATCAGTTTTAAGTGGGATTTGGGAGCCAGAAAGCACTGGCGAGTGAAGACCAGTCTGCAGAGAGCTGTGGCCTCCCTCTCGGCACTGGCCTGGGGCAGCTGGGACACGGGAATCAGGGGGCCCACTCCCGAGCCCCCAGCTCCTCTTGTCCCAATCCCGCGGTGGCTCACCTTCCCCAGCGGTCTTCCCGTGCCACGGAGCAGGCCTCTTCAGAGGCACTGGGCTTGCTTCAGGGCTGAAACGGGAAATCCGATGGGATTGCCTTGTATTGTTATTTCTTTTCTTGTACTCTCTGCCTTTGACTGGGAAGGTCTGTCATATTTTATTTAGTTGGCAGACTCACCAGGTTTAGTGTCCCTTCAGAAGTTGACACATAAAGGTGCCTACCTGGCTCAGACACCTACCTGGGTACTTGTCCCCCTTCGGGGGTTGGGAAACTTTTCCCATAAAAGGCCCAGACAGTACACATTTTCAGCTCTCCAGGCCAGGGGGCTCTCTCGCCAGGAGGAAACCAGGCGTGGAGACCATGTGACAGAGGCGGTATCGCTGGCTTCAGTGCGTCACTGCTCACAGAGACAGGCCACCGCCAGGTGTGGCCCCAGGGTCAGTCTGCCAACCCCTGGTCCTGGAAACCTTTCTTTCTCGAAGCCACACAATTCTGCCCACCCTCCTCAGCCTCTGTTGTCTGACAAATTCCAGCAGTCGGGGGACGGACGCATGCCTTGGACAGGAAAAGGACGTACTAAACCTGCTTCGTCTCAACCAACGTCAGAGCGTGTCACCTCTGGCTTCAGGCCGCTGAGGTGACTGGGAGCGAGGGTCCGAGGTGGCTCCCGGCAGCTCTGACTCGGAGCCCCCACTCCCAGTGCCAGCGTGGGTGAGGGCCCCGAATCTACAGCCCTGCCATTTCCCTCCTTGCCCTCCATCAACAACAGGGCTGAACCCCTTAGTTCCCTGTCATTGTGGACACGTCTCTCTTCTTTGAGCTCAGTCCTGCAGGGCAGGGCCAAGGCAGCCCCCCGTGGCCACACATAGAACATTCACTCAACAAACGCCGACCAAGAGACTCACTGGTAGCAAGAATAATGACTAGATGGATGATAATTTTTATTGATGTTTTATCTACGCATATTTCCCTCTCCATAACTCACCTGGTTTGGCCTCCTCCTTACCTGAGCATTCACCCTGGACTGACCTCATCCCTTGTGTGCCCTCCCAGGAGTACAGCCATTGAGTTGAGGACATTCCTCTGGTTCTGCACTATTAAAAGGAGACACAGGATGGCAAAGAGAAGGCACGTTGATTTTCACATTCAAGTTCACTGAATATTGTCCCAGGCATTGGGTTGTCAGTCCATGCTCCGTGAGGGTGGAGCCTTCGCTTCTCTGTTATAAGATGCTGGTATTTTTATATATGCGTATTCAGAATTGTATACACATACGGTTACTTCTACACGGGGCGAGGAAAGACACACAGGTACACTGACATGGCTGTAAAAGTGTGGGCAGATGAATGGGTGGATGAGCTATGAGAAAGGCAAGCCTTGGAAGTCATCTAATCAATTGAATTATCTAAGCTTAGTCTTTTTTCCAAGTTTTTAATAACTTAGTTTCTTTTGGTTGCATGAGAGTCCAGTCAGAATTTCATATCCTATCATGTTTTAATTTGAGAAAAATTAATTTAAAAATACGGAAGTGTTTGAGAATGGCCACATGCAGCACGGGCATAGAATGGTGCCCGTTCCCCTCCCCTGATCGCCAGGATTGCCGTTTGGGAACTTCCAACAGATTAATATAGACACCCATAATGAATAACTGCTACTATGATGAATACAACTTGGAATTCATATCAATTAAATTATGAAAATAAAAGGAATTATAAAGTTGAATATTATTTTGGGGGATACACCCATTCACACAGAAATGTCGGTCAGTGTCACGTACTCTGTGTTAGATCACGGTCTTCCTTTGTGCACTAGTGACCTGATCACATTGGTTCACAACTGTACACTGTAGAACAGCAAAGAACCCTGTGGGGGCTTTTGAATATGAAGCTGAATTTGAAGGGACTGAGTGCTCCTCATGCTTGTCTTAATGCCCAATTCAGTTCCAGTGGGAGTTTCCAGGTATTGGGTACGATCCCCCATGCAGTCTTGCCACACTGGGCAAAAGCTGGTTTCAGGTAAGTCACAACTGTTTCCATGGCCTGACTTCTATTTGACTAGAAAAATAGACTCAGGAAAATTTGTCTCACTCATTACTCAGGAATTTCTTGTGTTGTGTTCGTGGGAATAAAAAGCATTCCAAGACATTTGTAAAAGGGTGTGGGAACCGAGCTCAGAGTCAGCCACCTGCCCTCTAGAGTGTGAATGGTTTGAAAGGACGGGCAGAGTTTCCTGATCTCACTACGGAGGAGCAGGGAGCACAGACGGAGGAGAAACAGGCCAGGTGGCCCCTAACTGGCTGTATGATTGCCGGCCAATCCTGACCCCACAGAATCATCTCCGAGAGGGAGAGCAAGTCTCGGGGGGGAGGGCTGGAGGTGGAGACAGAGATGGAACCTCCGCAGTCCAGGAATCCCCTGCTCAGACCGGGGGTCTGAGATTTAAAGTCACATCTCCGCTTCTATGCCTGATTCCGTTCCTGCTGGGAGCCTCCGTGATCACGCGTGGTGTCCCACCAGCCACGAAAACATGTGGAACGTCCCATTCCTTCTGCCCCCCTCTACGGCTGTGTGCACGTGGTTACCATCAGAGTCCCATCAGTCCCTGCCCTTGTTTTCTCCGTCCGCTGGACCTGCACGGGGAGAAGATGGCTGCAATTTCCGTTGGACAGGCCCCTGTGTCGCCACTGTCGCACAGCTAGCAGAGCCACATTTTAGGAGTTAGGCAGGTCCCTGGTGCCTGAACTTGTGTTTTGGCTCCAGCATATGTTTTCTGACTGGTGCAAGGTTTGCCTGTCAAAGCCGAGAAAAGGATCACAAAATACACAAGTTCCCTTAACTGTTTTCTAATTTCATATTTTCATGACTCTTTTAGACTATAAAAGAAATGCCTGACCTTTATGAAAAAGAAATTACTTGATCTCCAGAACCATAATGACATGAAAATATAAATATCCCATAACCTCAGAAAAAATAAAGAAAATACTATTCGTCTTTAAGAATTTTTTAGGTGTGTTTGTGTTCACATTATGGAGCTTATATTAAAAAATTATATTTGCTTTTTTCAATTTTGTATCATAAACATTTGTGTAAGTGTTCAATTTATTCTAAATTCCAACTCTTTATGAACCACTGTCCATTGTGAGCCTATTAGAATTTGTTTGCTTCCTGTCCAGGTAACTAAGTTAGTTAGAGTGTCGTCCCAATATGCCAAGGTTATAGGTTCAATTCCTGGTCAGGGCACACACAAGAGGCAACAAATGAATGCATCAATAAGTGGAACAATGAATTGATGTTTCTTTCTCTCTAAAATCAATCAATAAAAATATACAAAAAGAATTTGTTCACCATTCACTGATCACTAAGTTTTTAGGTTCTTATTTTGATGTTGCTACTGATTTCCTTTTGTTTTTCAAAAGCACTCTAGTCCTGGCCAGATAGGGTAGTTTACTTGGTAAGAGAGTCACCCCAGTACACCAAGGTTGTGGGTTTAATCCCCAGTCAGAGCACACATAAGAAGTAACCAATGAGTGCATCAGTAAGTGGAACAACAAATTGATCTCTCTCTCTCTCTCAAATCAATAAATAAAAAGTAAAAATAAAAAACACTGTAATGCTTATCGTTATTCATCCTCTCTTCGCCATTACTCCTCGCTGGAACATTTTCCTCTGTCCAACTTTGTCTTCTTTCCAGTGTGCTCAAGGATCTCCTCTTCAGTGAAACTCTTTTCAGTTCTTCAAAATACAGCCCACGGCTTCCTACACTGTGACTTCGACACCGAACTGGAAGTCCATCACTTTCTGTGCACACGGCACTGTGGTGTGTGTCCGACTGTCTGCCCCGCTCATCCAGGTGCTGTGTGGGTGGGCGTGGGCGTGGGCTCTCCCTCTCCACTCGCAGGGCCCAGCTCCAGAGTGAGGCTAACGGAACTGCCCTCGGAGAGCTGGCGTGAGGATCGCATGAGATGCGGGGTGGCAAGTGCTCACAAGAAAGCCTGGCGAACAGAAAGCCCTCCAGCCGCCTCAGTTTGCTATCGTACTCATTTAGCTATGAAGCATTTTCCCACGGAAATGTCAAGTCTTGAAAAACATAGACATGCAAACACACACACATGCACACACACGTACACATGTATGTGCATAGTCTCTGCACCTAGCACGGTGCCTTGCCTTCAGAGCTCAGGATTAGGCGTGACTAGCTCAGTGTAATGGCTGGAGTTTAATTCTGTTACCATTTCTTTCATAAGGTCTTTTGCTCAATGGATACGCTGATAAAATTGTTACTTATAATGAGATAGAGTATTTATTTATAGACCTCACATTATTTACATATATGTTTGTGTTTTATAAACCAGACCTTATTTTATCTAGAAGACTCGCCTATCGCTCAAAAACAGACATTAGAGACCTTCTAGTAATTGCCGTCTGTTCCATGAGAGGCCCTTTTCATCATCTGAAAGTGAAGCAAGCTAATTGAACGGTTAGGATGACTTCAGAAGGGGTTTGGCAAAGTCACAATTAAGAGGAACCCACTGCACAAAAAGGCAACACGTCTTTTTTGCTCAGGCCCCCGTAAGCTGCGTTTCCAATGCACAGATTTAAGAAAATTCCCTTTCCAAATCCTCTTCTGTCCCACATGAAAGGGTTGCTGACTTTCACGCAGCACAGCCTGGCGTGGAGGGAATAAAAGAAGAGAAATGTTTACTCTACGCAGAACATCCTGCGCTCCACGCAGCCCTTCGTTCCATTCCCCTTCCAGCTGTTTCACTTTAGCCCTCGACTTCTAATAACACTTAGAGTTTGTTTCGAGGGGCAGTCCATAATTAACTTTTCAACTGGTGGCCGTGGTTTCCTTTGGTGCCACCAACAGTGTTGAGTTCAGCCTTAAAAGTATCAAAGTAAAAATAAAAGATGTGGTGGATATACTTTCACTGGTCCCGTGAGGTTTGCTCCCTGGAGCGTTTCGGCATTGGAGGCATCACGGGCTTTGGCTCGACTGAGCGAGAAGAAGCAGAGGGTCATGTGATGGAGGCGGAGGCCCAACTCTCCCTCCCCTTTCAGAGATTGACATGGGGGACGCCGGGCTCTCCAATGTCACTAGATAGATAGATAGATAGATAGATGACGGATAGGTATGGAGGTGGATAGATAATAGCTGGATGATAGAGGGATGGATGATAGACAATTGATAAATACATGGTAGGTCAATATGCCTGTACCCTCATCTATCCATAGCAACCTATCTACCTATCTGTCTATCATCTCTCGGCTGGTTGGTTGATTCATCCGTCCATGTCCCTGGCAGGCTGGTGTGGAGCTGACCGAATGGTGTTTCTCCTCCAGCGTCCTCAGAATATTTTGGACACATAAAGAGCAATCTGAGAAGAGACGAATGGAAAGAGAGAAACCACGTTCTTATTGAGGCTCTCCCGAGTACCAAGGTAAAGAGAAAGGGGCAGAGAACTGTCAGAGGAAGACATCAAATGACAGAGAAACGGGAGAACAAATCCTTAGGCAGCTGTCTGTCTGTCTATCTGTCCCCTTCTTGGACACAGAGCCATGCGGAGAACCCAGGGCCGCGCCCTTGCGCAGGGCAGCCGCACAGGGAGAGTTTGCTGTGCCCCACACTGTGGAGGCCTGTCCGTCAACTGGGGGCCAAGCTGCCCTGGCTGTCCCCATGCACTTTGGCTCCCTGGGGCCCAGGAACCTTGGCACATTGTCCTCATGCTCCAGAGAAGATGGGCAGACTCGGGAAGGATTTGGGGCTCAGGAGCTCCCCAAGGGACCCAAAGCCTTTCTGGGAGTGGGCTGCCCTTGGCAGACAGGCCTGGCTGTGATGTGGCTGGGCAGCAGTGCGCAGAGCCAGGCTGTGCATGATGTTCTCCTGGCCAGTGGTGAGGACAGCAGGATAGGCCACATCCTGGAGTCAGCACAGCCTGGGGTTTGACCCTGTCCCTGTCCCTTCCTGGCTGTAACATTTCGAGCAACTCTCTCTACCTGACACTCTACCTGAGGAAGGCAGTGGAGAGGAACGAGGGTGGGCTGCAAGGCTCCCCCCATGGCGCCTGACACAGCGGGGCTTTCAAAGGCTAGTTCATCCACCCATCCGTGTTCAGCAGGGGTGTGAGACTCAAAGGTCATTGCCTTGTCACAGATGTAACACTGATGGAGGTCGCTCATCACTTGGTAGGGCCCTGAGCCACTGCCATCCCCTCCTGTCTGTCTGCCTGACTCGACTGCCTCAACCCTTTCATGCCTTCTCCTGCAGCGAGCCCAGCTCCTCCAGGTAAAGCCCAGGTTACTCTCCTTCATGCCCCTCAAACAAGAACAGAGTCCCCACGAGGAAGGCCGAGCGTCTTAGCACCCTCAATTCTCCGTGGCACAGGTCCTCAGTCACTCTCAGACCAGCCAATGGCCTTTTGTCTTTCCTCTTCAGGGAAAAACTCAGTGTCCCCACCCCCAATGCAAAACCTCTTCACCCTCTAAGGCTTGACTCAAACGTGTCTCCTTGTGACAAAATCAAGGTGGCTGACCTCGATTTTCCACCCACCTTTTCTCCGTTCCACCTTTCTGTCCGCCTGTGACTCAGGCAGAACCCTTTTGTGCTTACTTCCGAGTCTAGCCTATTCAAGTTGCCCCTCGGGGCGCAGCAACATGGAGGACACTTTTTAGGTCTAAGACAACTTCTCGGATGGACTTTCTCAGCTGTGGGGAGCCATCCCCTGCCATTGGTCTTTGCCAGTCTCTATTTCTTCACCTGTAAGAGCTCTCAGCATTAGAATTGCACGGCAATGCCCACACCTGGTCCTTGTGTCAGACTGGGAGCCCTCAGGGGGATTCACACATATTCGCCTGTGCAGTACCTGCCCCCACCAGCAACTGGGACAGGTGATCTTGGAAACAGGCCATTGCCAAATGCTGTGCTCTGTGCAGAGTCCTGAGAAACAGGGATGAGATGAAGGGGACACCAAAGACAGTGGCTAAGGACACGTGTAGTACGGGAAGTTTCAAAACTTCCTTTCACACGCATGGCCCTATTCAATCCTTATGAGAATCCTGGAGGATAGAAATGTCCCTAGGGTAAATTAAGAAGCTGAGACTCAGGGAGGACATGCCCATCCTCCAAGGCCACAGAGCTGTTAAGTGCAGAAGTCAAAGTCAAACCTAGTTCCCCAGCTCCATTCCTTTGCTCCATGCAGGTCCAAGGCATGGCAGGGCTGGTCACTTTTTCTTTGCCCACAGTATTGGGATTCTCTCCATTTTTGCAGGTCTGCAGAACATAGGTGGGAACAAGGCTGGGCATTAAATAGCAAGCTCATAGCAAAACTGGATACCTGCTCTGCCAACTCAGACTGGCTGGAAATCCACCAGGGTGTGGAAATTAGATACACACAGAAGGTTCCGGCAGTGTGTCCACTGAGCTCATTCCAAAAGCTGTTTTCTGGAATGAACCCCAGCACTGCATTTTGGCTGTTGTGGTGGGTGAGGTGTTTTCCCCTACAATTCTGGATTCACCATGAACAGGGGTCACAGAGGGGACCAGTGTGTACAGAGTCCATTTCACTGTTTCCCAATGACATTTTGCCTTCTCCTGCCTCCCCCTCCTCAGTGAAAGTGACGATGACCTGGTTCCTTTCTTCTCTTCTTGGAACCTTTTTAAATCTTGTTTTGGAAACTTCCCTCGTGAACCAGCTGAATGAGCTTGGCCTAAGCAACATCGCCCCACTGCCTAGGGCCAGGGTCCCAGAAGAGGGAGAGGCACACAGCCATACAAAGCGTGCGTGCGGAGCTGCCAGCGGTGGCAGGAAGCCTCAGCCATGGGGCCGGGCGACGCAGTTAGCACCTCTGAATATCAGCTCTCTCGTCTGTAACACAGGGCTGGCATGAGTCACAGGACTGTTGGAAGAACTGAGTGAGAAATTGTCACTGTGGGCCAGGTGTCACGACCGAGCAAAGCTTAGTGCCTGGGCATGTGATTAGTGCATGACAATTTTTAAAAATAAATATGCATAAAGCACTATGCAGAGTGTCTGGCACATAATACATATTTGATCATTATTAGTAGTTATTTTTATAACCACTGTAATAAAAACCTGATTAAGAGGAGTATTAAAATAGAAATGAAAGTGACCTTTTGAGATTCCATGAGGACAGCTTAGGTTAAGCATGAATAGAAACCACCTGGGTCCTACACCCGGGAACCCAGGAACACCTCACCCAGTGACCCAACAGCTGACCCACTGACCCATAGTTCAACAGTGAGTGCGAAGTCTCTGTGGCTGATGGCAACCACAACCTTCTCAACCTAAGCACCAAGACAGACCCACAACTGCGCACAGCTGTCCTTAGAGAGCACGCATAACCCTGAGTGTGGCCGTGAACCCCTGGTTTGGCTGCACAGTGATTTTCTGGGTCATGAAATAGCCCAGCACGCAAAGGACAGAGACCCTGTACCCAGCTCTGGCTGGAATCGGCCTTTGGCCTCAGACATGTGCCGGAGCTTAAGAAAACTGGACTGATATCTTCCCATGCAGTGTGCCAGGTGTGAGCACAAAAGAATATATCAGTCTCACCGCTTGTATTTCAGTGACATGGAGCCTCGAAGAAAAACCAGGTTATTGCATTTCTCTTCACAAATCATAACTCTACCTTTCAACCAAGGGGGGTTCCAGGTGGCATTATTAGTGTTGATGCTGCCTTTTAAGTGAGACCATATATTGGGTTCATGGGACTGAAATTCATGACTTTAATGACACTAATGAGGACTGTAACCATGACTTGGGAGAGACCTCCTGAGAAAGATCTCAGCGGGTGCGCCAGATGGGAGAGGTTCTGAAGCGTACGTCCTGTGAGATGGCTCCACGCCGCCTCTTGACGTCATTTGTGCACTTTTGTTGATTTTTCTTTCCCTCCCAGCACTGCCACTGTTGGGGAGACAGGTCTAGGGGCGACACTGTGCTCCATGCCATGCCTCCTCCTTGAGCACAGCATCACTGGCCCTTACTCATGGCCTTGGTGCACCTGCTGGCCGGAGACTGTCTTCTTAGCTGTTAAGGAAGAGTCGGGAGGTCACGGTCCCTGTGAAGTCCTTCCGGTGTCTCCACACGGCATTCCACCCACACCACCACAGTGCACTGCCTTTCTCTGCTAGACTGGCACGCTAAGTTTCCAGGGCAGCTGAAGCCAAGTTCCACACACAGTGGCTTAGAACACCCAGGACTCATTGGCACTGTTCTGGAGGCTGGACGCAGGAGGTCAAGGTGGTGGCAGGGGTGGGTTCTCCTGAGGCTGTGAGCAACAGTCTGCTCCATGCCTTTCCCCTAGCTTCTGGGAGTTTGCTGGCAACCTTTGGTATTCCTTGGCTTACAGAAACATCACCCAGATTTCTGCCTGTGTATGTATCTGTGTCCAAATGTCCCTTTTGTTTATAAGGGACAGTCATTGTGGACTGGCATTCATCCTAATGATCTCATTTCAATTTGATCATCTGCAAAGACTCTATTTCCAAATAGGATCGTGCACACAGGTATTGGGGGTTAGGACTTAAGCTTCTTTCTTGGGGGTCACAATGATGACCCCAAGCTAACCCACAGTAGGATGCTCTGGGCTTAGTGCTGGTCACTGTTACGACTGAGTAAATAAGTGAGCTAATGAATGAATGAATGCCAGAAACCCCATGTTTCCTCGTCCCCACCTGGTGTGCCCAGCCAATATCTGTCACAGTGCAGTGCTCAGTACAGTTTGTTCTGAAAAGGACAAGGACCTCGCCTTCAATGACACAGTGACAACTCTTTGAGCCGGGGGAGCCTTCCTCTCTGCTCCTTTTCCAGCAGCTATGGCATCAGGCACTATGGGCTCTGCTCATAGGCCATGCTCTCAGCTGGGCCCCGCCCCAGCCTCACAAGCTTCAAGCACCACACACCAGCACAGCGCTCCCCTCCAGGCTCAGGCTGGCTTCCTGGGCCAGCTCTGGACATGGGGATCCTCATCTTCCAGAGTGCTTTCCAGGCACTCTGGTTCCCGGGTGAAACATCTGTGGCAGAAGCAACATTTATTCTTTGACTATGTTTCTTTAAAGCAACACGTTTTGGAGTATATTTTGCCCATGAAAGCTTGGGTTCAAAGGCAGCCTCTGGGTGGACATGAACTCCCTGTTGAAGCTCAGACTCCAGAACCAGCCTTGGGCTTCTGAAGACGAGGCAGGAGGGCCTAACCCCACGTGATTGCACCTGCTGGAAGGGGGAGCAAGACATCAAAGGCGGGGAAGGAGAAAGCCTTTTTGCTCTTCCCCTGAGCATGAGGCTTCTAGCTGCAGGTCAAATCCAAGGTGAACAGACTATGGTTGGTAGAGACAGGGTTGCTGCGAGTTCCTGAGCTGCCTGGACTCCAGCCTCTCAGGCCTGATCTCAGACCTTTCATCTCCATAAATTCATTATAGAAGGGCTTCCCCCAGACCACTAACCTTTCTAGCTCTTGCTAAAATGACAGCTGGCTCACTCACGGAGAGGAACAGGGGACCAATCCATGTCCACACTGGAAATAGAAGGCTGCTTGCTGCCTAGTCTACTCACTTGATAAACAGGGACTGGGTCCGAGGCATCTACAGGATGGAATGTCAGGCTTGGGGCACCTCTGTTTTCTTCCCAGGGAAAGGAAGCTAAGGCTTGCTCCCATTTCACACGCATTGGTGGAGGACCCTAAGGACTGTTGTGATGTGCATGGAGGTTCCTGAGTGGGTGTGAGATGCATTTATTGTTGGAAAGGGACCCTTGGGCCCTCAGGGGTGAGGTCTCCCTTGTTCTCTGTGGATCCCACATCAGTACTGACGTAGCACAAAGGCCATCCCCGGCCAGGCACATGAGACGTTCTCTCTCTGTGTATTATTGATACATTTCTATAGTGCACAGAATTACGATATGAATACACTGAATATGTATCCCATGGAAAAAACATTCACTTTGATATTTCTTTATCTCAGGGATCCTTGGATTCAGTCTACGTGCTATCTGGGGAAACATGAAATGCATTTCTGAGCCTGTGACTTCAGATTTAGATGTTAGTAGAGAAGGTATGCATTTGCCAGAATATGGCAATAAAAGGTTGAGTTCACGTCCTTCCAGTCATCAGACTGTTCCCTAAATCATGTATATATGATTCAGCAGGGGCAATGACATGCAGCATCAGTGGAGGGGGCCTGCTTTGACCGGGAGCCCTGCTCCCAAGCGCTCACTTTGTTGAGGATGCTCAAGGTGATGCCTGCTGCTGAAACAAACACGCCGTGGAAAACACAGTGACTTGGGCGTGGTGGGAGTGTGACTCCCACTCATGGAGGGTCCACAGCAGAGACTCCCACGGCCAGCAGCTGTGCTCCAGGCTCTTGCACTAAATATTCAATGAATGTGCCAATGCAGCATACCATTCGGGGGAGGGGGGAGCCCATTTCCAGCTGACGGAACTTGGAAAGGCTGCGGGGGAAAGGGTGCATTCTGCAACCTCTGGAGACAAGTCCAATTGGAACACATGGATGTAAGCACGCAGGCGCGCGGGCATCAGCAAAGCTTGTCCTTTGGGAAAGAACCAAAACGGAGAGGAAGAGTATTCTGTGAGCAAGATGGGCTGGGGCAAGATTCCAGGATCCCTGAAATGCTGAGCTTGGCTCCTCCTCTCTCCGCGCTGTCCCGGTCTGAGACTTAGGCAGGGCAGGAGACACCATCCCCATTCCCAGAAGACAACACAAGCTGAGATGGGCGGGGGGAGGGGGGAATCACTTACCAAGGGCACTCGCCCCAGCGACAGGCAAGGCCAGACCCAAGCCTTCGACCCCCAGGGCAAGAGCCCCCTGGTGGTGAGTCCCCTGCTCCGTAAGCACTGGAAAGCACTACCAGTGAGCCTTACCTACATCAGGAAGGGGTTTATGGCTGTAGCTGATCAGACCTCTGAAGTTCTTTGTGTTCACTTGCCCCATTCCAGTAAGAAAGCATGCAAAGTAAAACCAAATTAAAATGTGCAGCATGGTTTCAGTATTAAAATATTTTGACTGCCCTTCAGCCATTCTTTTCAGCTTCTGATCTTATCTCACAGGGGGAGTAATTGCGGTGGGCACAGATTTACAGGGACAGGACCTGCCCTGGTATATTGGCCGGTGGTGCATCAGAGACAGGGCCACATCGGAGACTTCAGGAACAGGTTTCTGGAGATGAGCAGAGCTTCTATTCTAACTGGAGGTTTTTGAGACTTCTGCTCCAAGAAAACCCACTCCCAGGCCCAATGTGGGCAGCTGGGAATAGTACCGGGAGAGGAGAGGCATGTTTTCCAAACTTCTGCTCTGGTCATGGAAACTCGGCTTCCCCATCCCCAAGTTCCCAGTGCTGTTGCACCTACGATCTTATCTGCTCTTCAGAACAGACCAGAGCCCAGGAAAGGACCCAGCGCATAGTAGATGCATGATGGGTATTCAAAATGTAATAATAATTACGTTTCGGAAATTAATACTGTTCCTTGTCCCCGTCATTGTGGATACATGGAAATTGCATCTCAGTGGTTCAGTGAGTGAACAATTTGGTTCTGTCCAAACTTCCTCAGAGACATTTAGTTCCTGCCAAAGGTTCCTGATTAGGTACTACCACCAGCCCGGCTACTGGGGCAAGAAAGGTTGTCAGTGGCAATACAGCCACAATGCCACCATTAGAGCAGCCAAACATGGCAGGTTTTTTTTATGTACTAACCCGGTAAACCAGAAGTCTAAATGAATGTCACAGGCAATTAGAACCCAGGGACGTTTTCTAAGCATGAGCATTTTGGGCAAGACCAAACAACAAGGACTCTTTGGCCAAAGCGTGGACCACAGGTCCTGCAAGGCAGTGGTTCAATGACCTGCTGAGTGACACATGTGGCCACCCTGGTGAGAGGGCCCAGTCTCTGATGGCAGTCCCAGGGCCCTCCCTCCCTACCACTTCTTCCCTCAGGGCACAGCCCTGCACAAAAGGATCAGAGAAACCTTCCCTTGGTGCTGGGAGAGGGTCACAGCACTGCATTGTGTCATGAAACATGTCTGTCGTTTGCGATGTTATTTCTGTTGCTTCGAGGAGAAAGTTTCAAGGGAGGCTCCTCTGTGTGTGTACTTTTAACCTCTTCCTGCACGGACTTCTCATCTCCCTTATTAATAGAGAAGTGGCCAGTAGTAGGCTCCAGCCTCGGCAGGTGACGGCATGTAGCTGCGATTTCATAGCAATGTTTTATTCTCACTGTCTTTATTTTACCTTCATCTCTAATCAATGGCCAGGGATACTGTTGTCCCCCTAAAAATATAATGTAGAGCACATGCAAAAAATCACTCCAAGTTAGAAAAAGTGAGTCCATTAAAGGAAATCATAATGACACAGTGGCATAAATGATAGATTTGACAGAGCAAGTTGTAAAGGTTGTCTAGCTCAGGGATGGCAGTTTGCAAAATCACTACTTTGTGTCAAGATATTCCTTTGAACAAACCAAAAAGAGATCCTCAACAGGTAGGTAGCTTGTGGACAGGCAGTGAGTCCTACCTGGTGCGTGGAGATTGGCCTGCACTATATGTAGGTATGGCGAGTTTATCTAGACCTTGTGACCTTCCTCAAGTGCTGCCACCTCCACAAAGGCTTTGGAACTTTCCCCAACCAGGGCTGTCCACTTTCCCTTTGGAATCTTCAGAGCCATTTTCTAAACCATTCTTAGGGCAACCAAACTGCCTGGTCTTTTCCCAAGTTACCTGTGTGTTCTTCATCTTCTTGGACCTTCTTCTAGAGGTAGGTTCTGTACCTGACACCCTTGTTTTCTTGTCACACACACTGAATTGAATCAAGGCCACTCCTTCAAGTTACAAAAGCCAGTGACCTCGGGGGCCTGGCTAGGTTTCTGGAATCCCTCAGTGGTGTCAGTAACTGGCTTAGCCTGGGGTTCCTGCATGCTTTTCTGGGACGACTCCAGAGGTCCCAGTGACACCCTGCATGCTGGTGCCAGGCATGCTCTGCCTTGTCTCAGGGAAACATCCTTTCTCCAGCACTAAGCAGCCAAAAATGAGCAGTGCTGGGTATCATGAGACAAACAGGAGCTCACCACAGAGGGAGCGGGATTCCAGGAAAAAGGGCTAGCATGTCCAAAGGATTGGGGGCACGGCAGTATTCCTCACTGAAGGCATGTTGCTGGGTTCCACGCAGTGGAGCAGAAGGTGAGTGTGAGCTAAGACGCTAGGGAGGTAGACATGGTGGGTGGATCTCACAAGGATGAGTGTGTAAAGCTGGGTGGGTGTAAACGTCATTCTGAGAGTTACGACAATCCTTGGCGATGATTATGTGGGCATGCTCAAAGCGTGTTCAGTGCGGCGTCTCTTCCAGCACCCCTGGGGTGAGGGATGGTGGGCTGGACAAGGTGGACCTGGAGACCCATTTGCCTGGGGAACAGAAGCGGAGAGTATGGGGAGCGTGGGAACAAGAGATGTGCAAGGCAGCCTGCCCAACAGGACTCTACTGAGACGCGCATTCATCCTGAGCCCACTAGAATATTCAGGAAACAATTCTCCAGAACAGAGCATCGATTGAATAATTTGCTCTGAATAATTAAACTCTCACTTTTGGGCCCATAGCCGTAGAGTTTATTTATAATTGGAGCCACAGTTTGCACGTACTTTAAATGCAAAGAGGGGCTTTACCCGTCAAGTTATTATATTACTCAAGAGCTTAATTAATAACACACTAATTGTAGAAGCCAACATCAAGAGTCACACTGCATTGTTCCTATTACGTTCGGAAACTGTTTGAAGTGATTTGGTAATTAAAAAAAGAACTTGGAAATATAGCTGTATCTTCTCACAGATATGGAGAGCCTTTTGTGTACATATTCTAGTACTTTTTAAGACAGAGGGTTCTCCCTTGGGTTTTACAATGAAGAGCTCTGAATAGATGTATGCATGCATAGTAAAATACAGTAAATGCTTGAATGCCATTGGTTAGGAAGACATCTGTCAAAAAGTTAAATAGAATACTAAAATAAAAAAAATCTATAGATTAGAGCTCAAAGGGACTTCAGGCTTCATCTGTTGTGCCCTCCAGCCCACTTTCCAAATGTGAAAATTGAGATTAGGTATGTTGAACAATTTGCTTGAGAATGATGAAAAGACAGAATTGAATCTATTGGTCTGTGGACTCTCTTCCGCTTCTGAAATAACGCCCTCTTTCACTTCCATCAAAAAACTCAGACCTGACCAAAAAGTGTTGAAATGACCCATTAGCGCCTGTCTTACCCTCTAAGGGGTAAACTTCTTGAGGGGAGAGTTTATGCCTCTTTCATCTCTGATGGTCATGAACTTGGTATTCCTGGCACAATGCCTATTATTCAATAACCAATCATGAAGACCTGGCCCCCTGAGCTGGCTTAACTCCCTTCACTTACTGGCACCCACATTGCACCTGCAAACCACAGTCGGCCTCCGACCTCTGGGCAGGTGCCTTACCCTCAGACCACCGCTGAGCTGACCCCAAGAGCCACTCACTCAAACTGCGAACCAAACCAGCAGAGGCGACTTTACAAACACTTACTGACATGCTGCTGAGGCCAGCTCTGTGTCACAGGCTGGGACACGAACTTGAATAGACCGTCCACCCAGGGTGACATGAAATCTGTATAAACTCACGCACATGCGTATCAACTCGGAACGGTGGGTCTTGTGCAAAGCACTGCGACTAGAGGTCAGAGCTCAGCGGACTTTCCGCAAAGAACTGGCTAACTGGTGTTTTCTGCATTGCCGTCCACGCAGCCTGTGTCACAGCTGGACGACTCAGCCGTGGTTGCTTGGCGAAAGCAGCTGTGGACAGCATGGAAGTGGAGGGGCATGGCTGTGTGCCAATAAAGCTTTATTTATAGATACTGTCAACTTCTTATCATTTTCATGTATCCTGAAACATACACACACACACATACATGCATATATATCTATATGTATAGATATATACATACATCTATATATAGATGTGTATATATGTTTTATTTTTTTGAAGGTTAAGCCTTTCTTAGCTATGGGCATCAAGCCCAGACTGTGGGTAGGATTTGTCCCTGGGGGGCATAGTGTGCTGGCATTATTATAGCTGAGGAGCCGCCTCCATTGCTGGGGGGGCAGTCAAACAAGGAGCAAAGCAGCCGCTGGTGAGAGGTCGTGCCTATGGTTGGCACTGGGCGGGAGGGTTTGCTTGAGGAGTGGCCTGGGCAGGAGTCTCTAGCGGTCCATTGGGCCAAGTGGTGAAGGAGTTCGAATGCCTTGCTGAGGAGTCTGTCCAACAAACAGTGGGGGGGGGGGAGCTGATGGAGGCCCCTGTGCCAGGAATGTCAGGGTCGGGTTGGTGCTAGAAAACCCACTCCGGCGAGCCCTGCCCAGCCTGCAGAGAGGAGCCCAAAAGGAGAGGGACCAGCCACTGGCAAGGGGGTCGTCATGCTCGTCCAGGGAGTGGAACTTGCCAGAATTAGTTCTTCAACTGAGAGAAATGTATTGAACAGCAACCTTAACAAATTACTGAACAGGTTAGAGCAAACCTCCAAGTCTAAAGAGATAACTTTACAACATAACCACTTGGGGCTCTGCAGTGGGTGGGGGGGGCGTCCTGATTCCTTCCCATAGGGGAGCTCATTGGAGATACTGTACCGAACAGATCATGGAGAGAGTCTGGGCACAGAGAGGGCAAGGGCTTTGCCTCAGGCCACACAGCACATCACTGATCTGCCCCAGCATGGACCCTGGCCCTCCAATGACACGCACCCTGCACCTTCCAACGTTGGTCTAAAGGGACCAAGAAGCCAGCATGCCGGCCCCTCTTAAGTTAGAAGCTCACCTATGGGTTAGCCCCTTTGAGTCCTCCAGAAAAACTGCGTAATGAGGTTGGACCCCTGGGACAAAGCATTGAGTGAAAGAAGCCAGAGGCAGCAGCACTCACATGGCCAGATTTCATCTGCCCAAGTGCAGAGCAGGTGCCCCATGCTAGGCTGTGGGAAGTCGGATGGCGCTGAGCCTTGGGGTGTGGGTGGGGTGGAGGGGACCTGGGGAGGGTTCTGGGGGGACTGGTGGTGCCCAGCTGCCTGAGCTGGTTGAGGATTACATGGGTGCACTTGGTTTGTGAAGACGTAGTAAGCTGTACCCTTGTATGTCGCTCCTCAGTGTGTGTGCTGCACAGCACAGCAACAACTCCGAGCCCGAGACGTAGCCACGGCTCTCTCTCTTTCCCTATGTCTCTGCCTCTAGGTGTTTCTATGTCCATCCACGTCTGCCTCAATGTCTCTACGTATACAGACATAAATGCATGGAGATGTATGTAAAACACGGGTTACACTGGCATTTGTAAATATGCAATCTATCTCTACCTACAGAGAGAACAATTCATTGCCGAACTTTAACGTTTTTCTTTATTACAAAAAAAATGCATTGAGCCTATACTTCAGAAATTACTCATTTGGTCAGAAACACAGAATACTAATTTGTAAAATTAATATGATGAAACATAGTTTCATTAATGATTAAATAGGGACATAGGTGTGTGTGTGTATGAGTGAGAGTGTGTGTGTGTGTGTGTGTGTGTGTGAGTGTGTGTGTGTTTTTCCCATTCCTGGCCTGCAGTGGGAGCCTCACGAAGTTCTTGGTCAGCCCCTGGCCACGACAGGGTCACCCACGGTCTTGATGTCCTGGAGGACCGGGTGCTCTGCCCAGGCTTGGAGCCTCTGTCACCAGCTGGGCCGAGCCCCACCCAGAGCCCTGCCAGGACCCTCCGCATCCACCCAGGGGGAAGCCCACTAGCCTCTCCCTCACTCTTCTTCTGCATCAACTATAGGGAGAGGTAGCACCCTGGCTGGGGTTCTGTTACAATAAGCAGGTGCCTGGTACAAACATTATCCAATGCCCCCAAATGCCACCTCAAGTCCAACAACTTCCTTGTCTGATAAACAGGGTTAATAATAAATGCCTTTAAAATGTCTCCAAAGTCGGACACCGTTGTAAGGACGAGACTAAATCTGTCAATATTGTGTTTGTCTGTTTCCACGTCTGTCACCCCCACAAGACCTCAAGTTCTGCAAGGGGAGGGCTGGGTCCCCTTCCCCTTGGACCCCTGGAGCCTGAGACACAGCCTGCACTGAGCCATCTGGGAAGAATGTCTGCACAAACAAGAAGTCACTGCATTGTCAGAGGCTTTGTGAAGCTATGACATGTAATAACAACTCCACCACCCTCCAGCCCTTATAAATGTTTAACATGTTTTCACTGAATTTTACAATATATGCCCTGGACGTCAACATGTATATTAGGGACCATAAACAGTAATAAATGATGACACCGTGATAACCGGGGAAAATCGATGATAAAACAGGAAAACAATATCTTATCACTGGCTCAAGTGACACAGAAAGCAGGGGCACATTTTCAAGATTAGGAATTAGATTAGAAAATTGACAACATGATAACTTTTAACAAAAATGATATTCAGCAATATCACAGGATGTAAAAAGCATGACAGTAAGTCAGCGTGCCGTAATATGGTATTTTGTGATGTTTCTAGTGTTCTGTGAACCGTTTACACTACAGGAAGACAATCTGCAGCGTTGAATCAGAAAGTGTGTTTTATTACCTACTTTAATCCTGACCTGATGGTGTCCATTTCAAAATTCGTACTTACACAATGATGCCCTTCCCTCTAATTTACCAATGTCAAGGTCACAGATGGATAGTTTGTAAGTTTCCAACAATTCATACACTCCTGTAATTGCACTTACAGATCTAGTGCGAGAAAGCCGCGCAGAGAGGAAGGTGCGGGAGGAAGTAGTGGGCGGAGTCCGGTGTCTTCTCGCTGTCCCCAATGACAGTCTGGGACATGATCTCTCTGAGAAGCCTTTCCACTCGCCCTGGGGAAATAGGGCATCGATGCCATCCCCTGCTATGGGTCAGTGTGGCTTACTCACCCTATGATGATTTTTTGCTGATGCATTCAGGTTTTAAAACATTCAGCCTCCAAATGCAGTGCCCACAGTTCTGAAATCCATTTTCCACTGTGGATCTCTGACTAGGGTGCAAACCCAATGACGTTCCCAGGGGTGAAATTTGAAATTTGTCCCACATAATGCGAGTCCGACGGGATTTACAGTAGCAACAACAAAGAGTGTCGAATTGTCTCTGGTTTGAAATGGGGACGTCGGTGCTTGTGAAAGGCGGCTATGTGATGTAGCCTCCAGGACAGAGGTCTGTGGGACATGGAGCTGAGAGAGAGAAATGGGCAGAGACACAGCAGAAGGAGACCCTCCAGGGCTCGCCAGCATTCAGGCTTGGGGACAGGAGAGAGAGGTCAAGATTTAAACTCTCCAAAAGTGGGGAGGAGGGATGGCCCCTGTGCCTGATGCCAGGCTAAAGGTGGGACACCAATGGTCCCATTTCATCTTCCCAGCAGCCCATTTGCCTGAGGGCAGGACAGAGACTTCCATGGCTTTGCCAGGCTGTCAGAGCAATGAGGTGGGCTCTGCGCCTCGGCTTCTCTGACTCCCAAACCCAGGCATTTTCAAGACTTCTCAGCAAGTTACTTCCAGAGAACTAGACACCTACCAGCTATTCGAGCGATTGGATCGTGAATGTGTCCACTGAAGTGGACGTCTTGGGAGGATGGAAAGTGGACATTGGGAACAGTCAGGCTGGTACACAAATGGTAAGTGAGAACTCACATGAGCCAGACAGACAGCAGAGTGGCATGCATGCCTGCCCTGGGCCTGGGGATGCCGGGCCCCGTGTTCCACAGAGCAGAGGGCCAGACCAGGATTCTGGGGAAATGGATGGTCTTGAAAGCCCTTCACCAAGCATCACCTGTACAACTGCCACACACAGACCCTTCCAGAGGCCGGTTCTCAGTCTTTGTAATACATGCAAAGTAGGGGGCAGGGGTGTCCTGGAACCATAGCTCTGTTACACCTCCTCTTTGGGGAGCCTTCTACTCCCTGAGTCCCAACCTTGTGAACAGAAAGGGAGCTGCCTGCTGGTCACAGGGCTTAATCTAACCCCCATCCCTCATACACACAAATCTGCCTCCTTCATGATTGTTCCAGTCCCACGGTCTAACGTTGACCAGTTGGGAACCTCATGCAGGGTTTCTCACTTGGGGCTGGAGGACTGGAAGCCTGGAACTGCCATCCTGTCTGTAGATTTCAGTAGAACATGGTGTAGCCATGGAAGGGAGAGCTGTGATGACGGGGGGGGGGGGGCAAGGGGAGAACAGGCAGGAGAAATACTGAGTACTTGGCATGAGCTCTCTGGCCCCAGTCTTCCTCGGTTGCTGTCCAGACAGGGTCAGCCAGTGCCAACCCTTCCCTGCTGGGGCTAATCCTCACTGTGTCTCTAGTTCACCGGCAGCTGAAGAGTTCTCAATAATGAGTCCTGGTTGCACTGAGGACAAGGGGGTCAGAGCAAGGGGCCAGGCACGTGGACAGAGCTGTAGGACCGAGCAGGGTGGAAACTGTTGCTCCACAAAGTGGGGTCCTCTGGCCAGCAGGATCAACATCGCTTGGAAGCCGACCAGACACGCAGAGTCTCGCACCGATTGCATCAAACTCTGCAAGGGCACAAGGTCCCAGGAGACCCAGACCCCGTGGAAATGAGGAGAGCACTCATGCAGCTGATGTGCGGGGAGATCATTCTTGGCTCACTGGTGTCAGGCGGTATAGCCAGTGGTCCGAAAGGCAAAACCTCAGCGTGCCTCTAGCGTCGGTTATCGAGAGAGAGCAGTGTGGGCCCCAGGCTCAAGGCCCCTAAGAGCCCAACACACCCACTTGGCCCACTGTACAGATGGGGATGCTGAGGCCCAGGGAAGTAGAGGAAACCCTGAAGGGGCAGAGCCCCACACAGGCAGAGCCCAGAAAAAAGGGCCCCTCCTTCCCTTGGGGGGTGAAATGGAGCCAGCGCACTCAGTCTCTCCGTTCTCTGCTGCCTCGTGCCTCAGAGCCACGTGGAGGAGCAAATATGTGCTCAGTGTGCGGGGCTGTTGGTGTCCCCTCATCCTCCGGAGGAGGACACACCTTCCCTTCCCACGTTCACGGGCTCAGCTGCGCTCTGGGCCACAACCTCATTCTTCGTATGTCATTCCTGAAGAATCGCCAGTAGCTTTATGAATCTGGAAAATGATAAAATCATCAGCTCACCTTACGCTTAAATTAAGTTCAGATCCTTTGGTTCCATTGGAACCACAGCCAAAGGGATGCTGGCCATGCCGGTCCACCGGTGTTTAGGGGTCTCTCCCGGTCCCAGAACTGTCTCCAATCAGGACTAGTACACACAGAATTTGGGCTCACAAAGTCCTTTCACACACAGGGCCTCATGTCTGCCAGTCCAACAAGGACTGTGAACAGTGTTTGCATTGACAGGCAGATGCCGGTTAACACGGTAATAACATGAATGCCGATAATTGTGTTCAATTAACAGTAGTGATATTCATAACCCTTGTGGGGCAGGTATTCAAATGTTTGCAGAATTAATGAACATAAAAACTTTCCTAATTGATGGGTTGATTCTCACATCTGGATCCCACGAGAGCTGCCTTAGTCCCAAGGCAAACTCATTGAGTGGAAGAAAGCACAAAAGACCCCCAGAGTTGCCCGTGTCGAAACATGGAAACCTGTAACAGGGTTGCCTCGCATGGCAAAAGGGACTTGGCAGATGTGATGGGACGGAGCTTCTGGTGGGTGATGACCCTGGGTTAGCCAGGTGGACTCAGACTAATCACATGACTCCTTAAATGTGGGATCCGGTCTCAGTTCAGCAGAGAGAAAGACGTGAGCATAGGGCAGGAGCCAGACCAGGGCTGTGACCATGGAGGATGGGGCTGTGAGCCGGAACACAGTGAGGGCCCTAGAGGCCGGACAGGCAAGGGAGTGAGCGCCACCCTCAAACCTCCAGGGGGGAGTGCAGCTCTGCTCTCTGATTTCAGCCCAGTGAAACCTGCCTTGCCGGGCTTCTGACCCCAGGAACTGTAAGGTGACGAAGGCGTGTGGTTTAAGGTGCCGAGGCCGCAGTGATTTGTGGCAGCAGCAGCAGGACACTGACATAGCCACATGTATCATCAGGGTGAGCATGGAGAGAGTGCTCGCTGTGCATGAGATCAGGGAAGAGTTTGTAACCCTAAAGACACCCCTTTCGGGGGCGGGGGGGTACCCGGTGGAGAAGGAGCAGAATCGGATTCCACCTTGCTGGGTAGGCCTGCAGAGTGCTTGGCGGGGGCTGCCTGGGCTCTGATCCAAGCTGTGTCACTACCTGGTGAATGACCTTGGGCAGGACCCCCAACCTCTGTGCCTCAGGTCCCTAAACTCAGAAATCGGGCCGGTAACGACACTGAGGCGGGAGGCTGCATGAGGATGAGTTAATGTGCGTCATCACTAATACAGTGCAGGCTACGTAGTAAGTCCTCACGTATTTTGAACTCAGTTTAAATCTATTTTGGAAATTTCAGGTCGGCCTAAAAATGTAGTTGGGGAAGAGGGAGATAACGATCTGAAACTTGTGGACTGTGGGAAGAACCTACTCCGTGGAGTCAGATTCAAGTCAGAGCTCAGCTCAGAGGAAGGACACTCTATTTTATTTGTTTGGGCTTCTGTTGCCTCTCTCTAAACTAAAGACAATGAAACTGCCTCGTGGCCTTACTGGAAGGTTGAGGTGGGGTGGCACAGGTGGGTGCAGCTGCCTGGTTGATTTGCGGACCACACATCAGGCGCAGGACGAAGCTCGTTCCTGCCTCCTCTTCATCCCGATGCTCCAGCCGGCAGGAGCTGCTCCGGGTAAAATCTGCTTCTCAAAGTGCAGGCTACTGTGTGCATGGCGCAGTTGTTACTGAAAAACATGACCATACATACCCATCATTTGTTAGTGCCAATCACGCATTATCATAATGAAACGCCAGCAGCAAATTACAGGACACGATCTGGATGGTGCCCTTGAATATGGCAAGCCTGGCTGTGGTCATGTGTGTGGATGTCCCCAGCCCCTAGAGATCTGGTGGTCGGCCACCTTACACGAAGGGTCCCTGGCAGTCTGAAGGGATATGTGTTTTCAGGAGCGCACTTTGAAGAATGACTGGCTCTGAGGAGAGGGTGGAGGGGGACAAGGCGATGGCTACACACTGCACCGCTCGGATGGTGAGCACATCCGAACACCCGACGCATGGCTGAGGAATGTGACGTCCTCCGTGTGATGACATAGTGCCCAGAGTCACCGCTGTTACCTGGTCAGGTTTTGAAGGCAGCAAGGTTGTTCTGATCTGGAACTGGGCAGCTGTCACGCTCTAGCAGGGGGCTGACTGTGGCCTGTCCAACCCCACTGAGAGAGGAAGGTCAGTGGGCCAGGCAGCTGTGTGTGGGGGTTGGGCGCCGCTCCATCCCTCTGCTCCGCAAAGCCGGCCATCCGCTATCACCCTGTCTGCCTCCTCCTGCCCCAGCCTTTTCAGGGGACTGACCCTCGGCTGGCTTCAGAGCCTTCGCATCCATGATAGATGGAAACCGTCAATGGAAGGGGGTATGAAGCCACGACAAGGGTTCCGTTCAGGTCAGTAGACATGGGAAATGTGAAGTGTGGGGGCAGCCGGGGCATTAGCAAAGAACCAGGGGCCCAGGGAGAGCCATCTCTTAGATGTGGAGCTTGGACATGGAACCCACAGGCCTGGGCTTGAGACCTTCGGAAGTCCTTTGGGTCGCTGGCTCCATTTCCATATCGATAAAATGAGCGTAATAACCGCTACCTGGAAATACTATTAACGCATATAGAACAAACAGGTAAACTCCGTGGCATGCTGCTTCCTGCAAGGTCCTCAGCATCGCCCCACCCCCACCCTTGCCCAGTGGTGGGGCAGGTAGAGGCGTGGCAGGACACATTTGATCTGGAGTCTGAGTAACTGGATCGAATTCCCATCACCCTCTACCTCATTGTGTGACCTCAAGTGTGTCATTGATCTCCTTGGACCCTCCCCTACCAATCAGAAATAACACCCCGCCTTGTCTCCCTGTTGGAGCTGCTGGTCTGATACCTGACACCTGGATGCTTGCCTTCCATCCATTCTACTGAGCAGTGCAGGGGCCTAGGTCCACGTCTGGGGATTACGTAGCTTCTTCAGGCAGGACACACCCGGCCCTGGGTGGTGGCGATAGAACCTCACTTCCAGGTGAGTGAAAGCTGACATTAGCCCCCCCAATGCCCCCCAGACTGGTCTCTGGCACTAAGTAAGCAGGTCTGCCTCCTGGAGGCTCTGCTGGGACCAGTTCCGCTGTCATGTCTCACCCGCTCCTCCAATGGGCAACACACAGGACAGCTTGGGGTCCACAGGGACCTTCGCCTTGAGTGGCAGCATCCCTACTGAGAGTGTCTGTTCCTGAGCTTTGGGGCCCATGCTTATTTTCATGTTTCGACT
>PVIA01006760.1:0-92729 GCA_004024845.1 Tonatia bakeri
TCTACAGCAAGAACCGCCAAGAATGAGCCACCGCCTCCACCATCTCTGGAGCTTCAGCCCCAGACCCCACCCCTCCTACCCTGCTCCAGGTAGCGATCTTACAGGCACCTGAAAGGCAGCATGCCCTCAAATAAAACCCATTAGGCTCTCCCTCAAACTGCTGCCTCCCCTACAGTCCCCCCTTTAATTAATGTCAGTCCCCAGTCACTCAAGCCCAAGTAAGTCACCCTCGACTCCTCTCTTCCTTTCACCCCTGGTGGTTAGGTCCCACCAACTCTACTTTGTAAACCTTTCATCTGTCCCCTCTCCTGTACCCTGTCACCGGTAGGGGCCCTGGTTCCAAACAAGTCTCTCTTCTTCAGTTGTTTGCCACTCCCATCTATCCTGAGATACCCAACAGCACAAATATAACCACTGTCTGAAATGCTGTGACAGTTTCTCATCGCCCAAAGGATAAAGCTCTTGGTCTGATGCTGAAGACCACTCCCGATCCAGCCCCAACGCCCGCAGCGTGAAACACACCGGTCACTGCCCTTTTTCACGCGGTAGTTGTGCTTCCACGGCAGGGAGGGAGGGGGCTGTTACTGGCATCTAGTGGGAAGAGGCCAGAGATGTGCTAAACACCCAATGATGCAGAAGACAGTCCCCTGCAACAAAGAACAAGCCGCACAGGTTCTCAGAGCACCTGATTCCACAGTATTTATGATTACCATGATGGCTTCCCATGCTAGGCACGCAACCATAAACGTTGTCGGAATGCAGAAAATGAAATGGGCGTGAGAAGCAGGTTAGGCGAAAGCAATAGGGGGATTGAGGACAGGAGCTGACGTGCCCTTCCAAAAGCATCCAGAGTCCAAAATCCCCCAAACCTAGGCTGACTCACACAGCACAAGGGTGGGTCTGCAGCTTTCATGAGGCTCCTGAGCAGGGGTGGAAGGACTGGATCAATATTTATTGCAAAGTTTCCTCCTGTTGTGTTTCCCTTCAGAGCCATGCATACTCCCAAGTTCTAGTACAGAAATGGAAAGACAGAACAAAACTCTCCTGTCGAGACTCTTAATACGGTTTCACTGCCCTTTTGAATTTTCATTCCCCAAAGGTTCTTCCTTTGTAATCTGTCTAATGACCTTACTCTGGCTTTTCCAAAACTGCACTCGACAAACAGAAGCAGGACTCCAAGGCCAGATACATCTGACAAGTGTGACGGGTACGTCCAAATCTTATTTCATCGAGCAGTTCCCACCTCTGCCTTTTTACAATGTAGCATATTAACAGGAGACAAGTGCTGTGGGGAGGACTTTTTGCAACACTCCTAGGCACTCTCCTTAGCCACCTGGATCAGTGCAGGGTGCTCTTTTGGTCTGAGTTTCCATCTGTGCAGCCCCCCTAGCTCGGCCCCTTGCCTCGGGCTGGAACCCTTCACTCGCTCTTCCTCACTGTTCTCTGCCGCACAGCTTGTCTCCCGGTGTAAACGAAGGTGGGCACGGTGAACTGGGGTGTTTTCTTCAGGAAGGCACCACCTTGGGTGCGGGTGGGGGGAGGCAATGGGGTACGCCAGGTCAGGGAGGGTGACTGAATAGGATGCGTACATCGGCATGTCCCAGGGCCTGGGTCCTGGACAAGGACGCGTGCCTCTAAGGGCCACTGCACCATGGGCCAGCATTTCAGAATCAAGTCCCACTAGTGAGGATTAGGTCCGGCCATTCAACGAGATAAGCGTGTTTCTCCTGGACGCAGAGGGAGACCAAGGCCAATCACTTTGGGGCAAGGAACGTCTACCTTCAGAGGACCGGGCAGTCTTTATGAGTTCCACTACCAAGTGCACAGCTCTCGGTTCCCCGCAGGAAGCTGACCCCACCGCGCCCTCACTCCAACGCATGGCAGCTCCGTGGCCCTTCCTTGCCTAGTGCAAACCCCTCAGACCAGCCAGCCAGCGTGGTCTTAGTTGTGGAATGAGGGCTTGGCCCCTACTTTTTAGCCTGGCTCATCAGTCCTGTCAATCCTTTGAATTAGAAGTAGTTTGTTTCTTCATAGAAATGAAGACATTTTTGGCTTTGGAAACTAAGTCCAACCCATCAGAACCCGAACTCCCCTCCCAGGAATCCTGCCATGGGCCACAGCACCCACAGGGATGCCGCCAAGCGACGGTGGTAACTTCTCCGCATCTGGGCAGAGGGAACAAGCGGTTTCCTGAGCCAATGTCACCGGCCACCTGCTGCTGGAGACTTCCCTCTAATGCATCTCAGGGCCGGGCTCTCTACAAATCCATTTTTGTGAACATCGCCGCAGACAGCTCCCCAAAGACCCAGTATATGGCCTTGCTGGTGTCAGGAGATTAGCCACCCCCTCAAGACCAGAAGCAGAGGAGTAACTGAGTGTGTCCTCTAAGCACACGCACCGTGCACATTCAGGGCATCGATGAGCCCTTGCCCGCATGAAGACCCCCGCCTTCGCAGGGGGACGCGCTCAGTGGGAAGCAATGCGTAAAACCAGCCGGGGCTCCCAGACCCCTGCAGGGAGGGTGATCGTGGGCCCGGAGCCAGAAGTGACTTTGCAGAGGAAGTGGCTCCCAAGCAGAGCTTTAAAGGCTGCTTCCCGGTTTGACATGTCCGACAATTCCACGCCTCCCTCTTCACGTACATAAAAACCAAATGGACTCCCCCTCCTCACGGTTGGGCTGGTCACACCTGACTTGGCATAGGACATGCCGAATGGCAGGCTTGTTCACAGGCATTCTGGGAAGGACGTGAAGTGGACATGGGCCACTGTGACACGGGCCACTGTCATAGCTCCACTAAGATGTCACACGGGAATAAAACAGGGGCTGAGGTTGGAGTCTCCAACCTTTATATTTTATTTTTGCTACACTGATATGTCCAATAATGAAAGTGTTGCCTTTTACTTGGTTTTCAGAACCTTAAGGCGACGTGGATATTTAATGAACCCATCGTGACTCCCCTGGGTGTCGTGCGCCCCAGATGTGTATGGATTGTAGGACACTAACCAGACAGGCCGGGAGCAGGAGGCAGAGTTCTGGGTGTGGTTCCCGAGCAGCAGGAGCACAAGCTTCAATGTCAACTCTCGCCAAGGTGCTGAGTGATCAGAGGGAGTGGACGACACCGTGCCACTGGGGTCACCTGAACAGGGGCACACTCTGCACGGGGGTGTACTGCACACTGGGCTGTGAGTGTATGCCACAGGGCTGGCGAAACTTGCATGAACTGGAAGTACGGTTTTTTCAAAGCAGTTTCTGTGATTAACCAACTTCTTCCCTCCCGTCTCCTTCTGCTGTCTTGTGAGTTTTAACGGTGGTAACAGAATTCCCTGCAGTGCTGTTTTAACGGCTTTCTGCATCCAGTCTGTAATTTCTAGATCTCAAAATAGTTCCTCTTAAAAAAAATACAGTCCCCCAAGTCTACAGTATGATTAAAAAGTATTAGCCTTTCTTTCTCGAGTGGGGAAGGGTAGCGTGAGCCCTTGGAGGAAGAAAGCTATCGAAAACCACAGCACGCTCAAGGACACGTGGGCTCACTGTACTTCTGATGTATTTCTCATCTTCACCAGGAAGAAATCTCTTGGAATCACGTATGGTTCCGCGGGGCGGGGGGGGGGGGGGGGGGGGGGGTAGGAACTTGACCTACAAAACCTTGGCTGTCAGGAGCATTGGTGAGGAAGCAGGGTCATGTATGGAAATTTCTTTCTATAGTCTCCAAACAATCAGTTATTTGTTTCCCCCTTTTTTTCCCACAAGAATTTCTCTAAATAATTGGAGGAGATTTCCCATGGGAATCCAGCAATGGTGACTTCCAGATCCTAAACTTATCTAAATCAGTGTAGAAACAAAAGACACAAGAATGCGCCCGGCTGGCTGGTAACAATGCAAATTCTGGCCGTGAGAACAGCAGCCAAAGCGTGAAACGTCCAGTCCTGGAGTTTTTACTGGGTAAGGGGGCAAAGTCTCTTCCATTTTTACTCAACCAACTAAGAACACAGGGTCCTCCCAGCAATGGCCAATTAAAGTTCAATTCTAAGACCTAGGGAAAAAAGTTGGGGCAGGGCTTTCATCATCTAAGTAGCCAAATGACATCAGACTCCATAAGAAAATGAGCCGGGGTCAAAAGCTTCAGAGACTTCCGAGCTCAGCGGACTGGGCATGCTCACGATGGTATGGCTGCCGGAGGGGAGGGGATAGGGGACAGGATGGAAAAGGTGAGGGGACTGGAAGTGCAGACTGGTAGTTCAGAGTAGTCCTGGGGACGTACAGCCCAGCAGAGGGAATACAGTCAGTGATACTGTAATAACTATGTAAGGAGCTAGGTGGGTACTTAAACAGTCCGGGGAACAGTTGGTAAAGTACATGACTGTCTAAGTATATATAGCACTATACCGTGCATCTGAAACTAATACAAAATAATATTGAATAGAAAGTATAATTGAAAAAACATTTTAAAGCGAAAAAAAATTACTTTAGCCACAGCCATTTGTGCACGGTGCCTGCAGAGGGCGAGAGGCTTCCCGGAGCTGTGGCCTCCTCATCTAGGTAACGCCCTCGAGTCACAGAAGGGGGAACGCTGGCACCCAGGTCTGCCTGTTCCCAAATCCTATGTTCCTCCCTCTCCGCACCAGACTCCTAATATGTTCCACTGGTCACAGAGGGTCTGTGAAGCCTTTTCGGGGGAGGGGGGCAGCACATTTGGGAAAAGAGAATGAGCTTCAGTTAGGTAACTGTGGATTAAATTCACGGTCCCCTGCTTTCTAGCTAGGTGGATGACACACACACCTCAATGCCTCAGCTTCCTCATCTGAAAAAGTAGCATGCATTTACGGAGCTTTAGCTAAAATGGAGACATGGTCATGGTTCAGATAGTCCCTGCGCTGGCCTCATGCCGAGCACTCGGCAGATTGTGGTTACGGTGACTCTTGTATAAAACTGACTCACCCCTCTCCTATTTCTTCTCGTTGACGTTTCCTCTCTGCTCTTTCGCCTGATTTAGATCACTACCCAAACCATACATGGCCTGTCTTTATTCCCCAAGTCCCTGGCTTAATCTAAAGTAACAAAGGGGGGAATGGGAAAGGAAGGCACAGTACTCAGGGAAGGGCAGTGTTCAAAGCCCGGAGTCAGCGCTCTGTGTCCCCAAAGGGGCTGCCAGCTCCGGTCAGGACACTGGTCGCCGGACAAGTGGAGGAAAGGGCCGTCCACACAGAACACCGGCCCAGAATCCGCTGAAGAACATCGCAGCCTCTTCCTGGGTCGTCCCCACCCACAATCAGGGCTTTCGCAGGGAAGGGAGCCGCACTCTCCTCCTCGGCAGTGCCAAGGGCTCCATCCAGGTGGTTTTCTGAATTACTTCCTGGCAGGTAAGGGACAAGCCAGGACTGGTTTTCTTTCCTTTCTTCCTTCTTCCCTTCTTTCTTTCTTTAACCAATGGAGACACGGAAGGAAAAAAGAAATATGAAGACTGAGGCTGCTCTAAACATCAGAGGTGAGACCTGCACGAGCATTATCAGAGATACGTAAACGGAAGGTTCTCTCAGGGGGGTCCTGGAACCTCAGGAGCAGCTCACTATCACATATACACCTCAGGGGGGAATTCAGAGGTACTGAGAGTGACGTTCACAGGTGATTTCCAGATGGTTCTTTCTCTGCTTTAACTTCTCAATCCCAGGATCTCTATGTGCTCTCCCAGCTGGTTCCATTGTCCCATGAAGGAAGCGGGTGACTTTTGCAGCTAGATATGCCATTGACCTTTTCCCCCACCCAACACCTCTCCTTTCCCCCAGGCACCCCCCTCAGCCTCGGCATTTCACTTTTCTTTCTATACGTCCTCCCATGGAAAGGGACCCTATTTTGATTTTCTTCCTAGCTCTCCTTGACGTAGGTGAACAACATTCTCTGCCTAGTAGGCTTCAAATGCCACAAACGTCCCAATCTTGCGACTCCCAGAGTTTCTCTGCATCAAACATAATCTCCTGACCGTGGCCACCAAGCCCTTCGACTGGCTGACCCCATCTTCCTGGCTACCCTGCTGGTTTCGCCTAACCTCTACCGCAGGTTACCGCGTCCCACCTTGGCTCAAGCGGTAGTGCCTGTCTTCACCAGCCTTTTCCTCCCATGCCAGCCATGTCTTTCCGATGTTCGCCGGCAGTGCTACTGAGTGTATAAACAGTGACATGCCAACTGTCCCTCCTGTCATGACAATCAGCACAAGGACCCTTGGGAGATGCTGACTGATACTAACAGGAGGTCTGCACCTCAGGCACACTGTCCCAGCAGTCCTGGGCCTCCCTCCCTCCCTCCCCTCAGCCTCCAGAGTTGTTTTATCTCCAGCCAAATGAAACGCTCCCACCGAGGAATGGCTAGGCACGAGGCCTCTGCAGAGGAGGAGGCAGCGAACACTCAGGGAACCTGTAAGAAAACAGGTGAGCACGTGCAGGTCACAGCCTTGCAAAAGTGACACTGGAATTAGGGCCAGCCCAGGCTAAAAATAGGCACAACTGAATCAGGCCATCAGCAGGCATCAGAAGGCATGGGAACGCCACACCCAGCTCACACGGTTGGCCTGCTGGGCTGGGACAGCTGGTGCCCCGAGTTTGAGGCAACACAGAGATGGCACCGAAGCACCTGTTCACCTCTTGCTCAAAGGTAATTGGCGACCCAGTGGGAGCGAAATCAGGCCTCTGCCTGACTACAGGCACGTAGAGGCACTCTCCTGGTCCATGAAACTGCACCTGGGGTGGAGAAGCCAACCTTGGATACGGCCAAGAGTCTCCGAAAGACACCAGAGAGATGTGTCTGCTCTGGGCAGGGCAGCCACAGCTGCCACAGAGACCCCTGGGTCCTGTTCTAGAATGGACCCCTTATGAAAGCTTTTTATTTTGTAAACACGGTGCTCTGCATCTAGAAAACGTCTGGGAAAAATAATGCAAAGAATAACCAATGGTTTTCATCCCAAGGAGGCAGTCTTAGATTCCACATGCACTTGAGAGCACCAGCAGTGCCTATGTGGCCCCAGGCCCGCTCTCCAAAGGCTCTCCCGACACAGCACACTGAGATAGATGCCTGCAGAGCCTGCCAGACCCCCCTTCACTGAGCTCTCCCGGAAAACAGGCTCTGAGTACACAGGGTTTCTGAACGAAGCCCTGGCCTGCAGGGCCCTGTAGAGAGGAAGGTCCCCTGCTAACAGTGGAAGAGGACAGCGGTCGGGAGAGGCTGAGCGCTCGTTAACCTGTCTGCACACACTGGTGTCCTCTTCTGTCCTTCCATCTGCTCTTCAAAAACATGTCTGAGAAGAATAATGTTTGTTTCTACCCAGGGTAAGTGTTGAGACAACAAGAAAATACCAAGATCAATTAACACATGCACGAGCACACAGATCAGAACTTGCTCCCCTTACCCCCTCAGCCGTCAGCCTTGGAAACTTTCTGCCCTGTACACAGACCACATGAGGTGCTCACAAGCCTGCAGGGGTGTTCATTCAAGCCCAGAGATGCGTTCTCTTGTGGACAGGGAAGGGCTTCTCTGGAGGGGTCGCCTGCCTCCAGGCCCAAATGTCTGGAGACAGGACCCAGACGAAGATGGTCCTCTGGCTAAGCACCTGGGCAGGCAGCAGCAGGAATATAGGAGGCCCCTGCTCTCATGAGTCGCTGCCTCGTGGGGAAAACACCTAGCACGGAATGTCTGTGGTTGGTGAACTGGGGAGCAGAAACAAAGTCTAGGGGAGTCCACAAGGTTGGAACTCATCCAGAAAGGGCTGCCAGTGCACAGGGCCGACCTTTTCTACACAAGGATTTGATGGCTGCCATCTAAGGCCACCTGCCAATGTGAAGTGAGATGTTTTCCCAGCAGGAGCGTAGGCAACGGGAGGGGGCTGTCTTCCCACCACTCTATGGCATGATGTTCTGGAAACATCCAACATGCCCTTACTTGGGAAAGTAAAAGTATCCAGGGAAGCCCTTTCTAGGCCTTTCAGAAGAAATAGGAATTTATATCCGAAACTGCCTCTTTCCCAAGGAGAGCTAGGCACGTTTTCACCACGTTAAATACTTCTCTGAGTCCTACATTTTGCTGATCTCAACCTCTGCGTATGCTAATCCCCGCCAGGCTGACGGTAAATATTTCATGCCGCCCCCACTTCCTTCACGAGCACTTGTCAGAATTACTGAGGCTGCCAGGCTGAGTTCAGGTTTGCTTCACCTGATTTCTTCGTCAATTCCGCACTGTGCGCACACAGTGTCACCTCGGCTTCAGCTGAGCTTCCAGCTGGAACAAAAGCAGCCCTTGTCACTGAGCTATTGCCTCAGTTTCTTCATGGAAGAAAATGGGATCGGCCATGATACCAGATTTCACTGGATCATGCTTACACATCTGTCCTCTGAAAATGTCAAGAGTGTCCCTGGAGACATGCCCCATCCACTTAGAACATTTTCCTTTTCACAATGAGATCCTTCTGCTTTAATTTACACAACTCTGAGTTTTTAGTGCTTTGGAGCTGCCCAGGCCTGTGCCCCCTGACCTGAGAATTTTCCTAGCTTTCCGGTTCTGGGATCACTCGGCCTTGGAGATGTCCATCAGGGCCCTTTGTGGTCGGGTTGGCACCACTGATGAGTTGCAGACATTGACGTGTATGTCACCACGATACAGGGAGTGACATCTGGCTCCAGCTCTCAGCAGCAGAGACAGATTGCTGTGGGTGGGGAGAATGACCCAATTAAAATGCAAATGACTCCTCTTCTTGTTGCTGCTAAATGGACTTTGAAGGAAAATTAATACATTGAGGGCAAGTCCCTGGCCGAATCACGACTTCAGGATGACCAGAAAAATGCAAACGAAGACCCTTCGTGATGACTTCATCTCTAATGCTGTGGAAGCTCTGAACCTCAGTCACGGTGGACGAGGCGGTTCAAAGAACCCGATTTGGTTTTCTTTCCCCAGTCATCTTGGGTTAAACGCTGATCTGTTTATTCACCTAATGACGTAAACCACTCCTTAATTATCAAACTAAGAAAGACAGAAACCCATGTGGGCAGCAAGGGCCGTGGGCAGAACGGCTGGCCCCACACAGTGGGGTTGTGGTTTCCCAAAAAGAAAAAAAATTTAAGAAGCTAAAACTTAAAAATTGTGTGCCAGACAATGCATCCAGCATTCAAACACTTAATTCTTACAACAACCCTTAGGGTCTTAGAGTTTGTATCTTTTCCAATTTTGCAGGCTGGGTACAGGTACAGCAGTCAGAGACAGGGATGGTGTTTGCCTGGTGTCGCCCAGTTGATGAGCAGACCACCAGCCAATTCTTGGGCCCCTTTTCCTTTTGCTTCTAGACTATTGCTCCAATCAAGTCTCTATTATTTTCAGAACTTGGGCTTCCCATGATGCTTTTCTTGAAAGCAACGGGAAAACCTGAACCCTAAAAGAAGTACCCAATGTATTTTTTTAACTTACAATTATTTTTACTGACCCATTGTCAAGAAACACACACACACACACACACACACACACACACACACACACACACATATTTTTTAGAAACACTTATATTTTGATTACAGCTGTTTGACCAGGAAGGAATCCGCTCTCATTAGGTTCATTGTAATGAAATATAAAATACATGGCAAGTCTTATGCAGCGCACTCCGAGGCACGTCTTTCAGGAAAGCAGAACAGCGTATTCCCTATAAAGAAGAAAGAGGCCATCCTTTTCTCTACTGTTGTTTTATCATCGTGCTCAGGGCTGGCCACCCTTCCCCCGATAGCCTGAGCTGGGTGCGGGGAGGCTCAGGGGCATGGACGAGGCGGTGGAAGCGCCTGCCGCTCACTGGAGCACCCACCAGGAGGTGTTCTCCAACAAGCACGCCCGGCTCCAGAGGAAGGGCTTCCTCTGTAAAACGTAACTTGGGAAAACACCGTCATGCTAGTTGGACCCACGCACAGAGCGAGTCTCCTTTCAGGAGGTCAGTAGCTTTTCAGGGAGGGCCCTCCACGTAGCCCCACTGTGGGTCACACCAACTACAGGCAGAGCAGCAGAGCGAGGCGAACAGGTCCCAGTGCTAAGAGGCGCTTGGAAATGTCACTCATCTGGTCTTTGCGTGGTGCCGCCAAAGTTGGGGCCAGAACCGGGCCGGGTTAAGCGTGGTGGGCACTGTATATTGGTTCGTCAACACTCCTTTAGGGGAAAATCAAAACATCGGGGAGAGCAGACCTGGACACAGAAGTGGGCGGGGCTTGCCGCCGAGACCCACCCTGTGGGGATCACCGTGGGAAAGGGGTACGGTTCCAGCGGTTTCTCCCTCAAGTCCTGGGCGGGAGCAGCGCTCCACAGCAGCGTGGTTTTTCTGCTAGAGCAGTTCCACCATGTGGTTTGGCTCTTTTCCTGGCTCCACACATGTAAGTCTGATGCCTGATCCTTCCCAGAAATTCTGTGAACCACCTAACATCCTTGAATACATCCCTCTCTGCTTAAAGTAGCTACAGAAATCTCTGCTGTTTGCAGCCAAAAGCCCTGCTGGGCTCAGTGAGGGAGAAAGCCGAGAAACGAGAGGAAGTTGGAAGGGCCGCGGAAGCCCGCTGGCTTGGGCAGTGTGGTGCCCAGATGTGCTAGTCAGGGCTTGTACGCCCAGTGCCGTGTGCCCAGCGAGGCCATATGGGGTCACCTACAGCGCGCAGGCTTGAGTTGGCTGGACAGGGTTGAAATCTCAACCTTGCTGCCTAATCTCTGCATGGTGCTGGGCAAGTTTCTCATCCTCTCTGGGCCTGCGCTTGCTCAAGTACAAAATGGGAGTTGGGCTCTCTATCTCACAGGATCACAGAGAGACTACAGCTAGGACATGTATGTAAGCAGCTGAGGACAGGGCCTAGAAACTGGCAGTTGTCCCAGAAATAACACGGCCATCCCCCCAATCTTCACCAGTTGACCTGGCTTACACGTTAATACACAGAAAAATACCACGTATGTCCCAATACTTTTTTTCCTCTAAAATTATCCTCCTAAAAGAAGATGTTGTCTTATATTTGAGTCTATAAATTATGAAGCCCTCTTTCAATTTCTTTAATTTGGGTGACAAAGTGCTCTTTGGAGAAGACAACTATCTCGGACTCCATATCAATTTTAGAATTTTAGATGCTTACAGAGGTCAGAGCTGGTTTACGAGAAAGAGGGAAAATGAGCCTCATGGTGAATTTCACAATTACTCTTGGGGGAAATGACCTCACAATTTAAGTGCCGGTTTTCCTAGCGGCAGATCGGAGTAGGGGCTGAAAGCAGGGGCTCAGGCACGTTACAGCTGAGTCGGAACCCTGGCTCTGCCTTGCATGGGCAGTGTGACTTAGAGAGAGATACGTGAGTGCTCCGGACCTTAGCTCCCCCAGGAAAATCAGATAGTAGGTATCACTCTCACTACGTTGCCCTGCGGAGCAAAGAAATTAATCCCTGCCAAGCTCCCGTGACAGTGTCTGGCACATGGTAGATGCACAGGTAACCAGGAGATGTTCTCAATGACAGGGTGAAGGAGTTGGAGAATTGTGCGGGGGGTTATGTGAGTGGGTCCTCGTGGCCTTGGACAAAGGCCCAGGGACAGCACCATCACACAGATATAAAAATTGCTGTCTCTTAGGATGGAAATGGAGGTGAGAAACTCCGAAAAACAGACTTATATGATGTAAAATGTGGCTCTGACTTAGAAAAAATTTGCTTTATGAACTATATAAGTGGGAAATTAACACTGCATTTACATTTTAAATGGGGTTTCAAACGTGTGTGAACTACCTTAATACAGCAGATATTACAGAGAGACATGGCTATTTCACGTTTAGTGCGGGAGTATTTGTACACTGAATAGTATACTATTAGCATACAAAATGCATGTTTTCATATGTATATTTATGTTGGCCAAAACCTATCTGAGAAGATCTTCCTTATGCATGGTGCTTGTATTCCACGAGGTATGGTAAAAGAAAATGCTCTTGCCCTCTTTCTAACCGGCACAGACATACAAACAGATATCAAGAAGCATCTAAAACCATATGTCCCTAGTTGCTTAAATTCATGCTCTTATCCCCCCTTCCTGAGTTTTGCTTAGATTTCAAACAGAAATCAGCAGCAGCAAACCAACATAAAATACAATGGAAGGAAGTGGAGAATACCTTCATGTGCCTCACATATATGCAGTCTCCAAAATGGATACGGACGTTACCCAGTTGTATTTACCTGACACCCTCATTATGGGTGGGGATAACAGGATCCAACAAAAAAGATCTTCTACATTCATGAAGCATGAACCACAGGAAGTGTCCTGTTTCACAGGGCCGTCTCTCATCTCTGCTTCACTGGAGAGGGAGGGTGAATTCAGCTGGGTTTTGCATGCCAGGCAGTTTCTGTGGTTCTCCAGAAGGCAGTGCACAGGGACACCAGCAGCATGCAGCCGGGGCACGCTCGATGTTTATGAGGTATGAAGGGTAAGGAGCGACGCCGCAGGGAACATCAGAGGAGATCATAGCTACACCGTCCACAGAGAAAGTTGTCCATTCTAACAGAATAAACCCTTCCATGCTGACCTTTTTCTCAGTTCTGTTTGTGTACGATTACAAACTCACGCTAACCAAGCATTCTACCCAGGATTAGATAGTTTGTACAGGTCTCAAAGTTTACCCGTAACATTAAATATAATTCCTGTTGGATACCAGATTGTCCAAATGTGGGAACATTCTGTTCAAGATATTGGAGGCAGCTTCTTAATTAATAGACTTCTCACATCACTGATAAAACCAAACTAAGCAGACATCAGTAACACACGGCATATTTTACTTCTGTGGAATGTCAATGAAAAGTACCTCAGTTTCACACTTAACCACACACACACACACTCTTAAATATCAACAAGAATCACTGAAATTGGCCCAAGACTGGGTCGGGGGTGGAGACACTCCTTCTGGCAGATAATCCACGTGCTCCGGGCTTTGAAGAGGTTGTTCCAAGCCTTTCAAGTCCCCTGAAATGCTGTGAACCAGTGCTGCCAACAGCCAGCCTGGTCAGAAGGCACCCAGTATTTTAATGGAGCCGTTCTTTCTCTGGGAAGCTCTCAGCAGGGAGGTGTAACCGTCTTAAGAAGATACGTTTCGACTAAGGAGAATATGCAGAGAACCAGCATGAGGTCGTATTTAATGGTGTTTAACTAGGGGTCTGCTGGGCCGGAAAATGCAAACATCTTTCGGTGGTAGACTGAACTCAGCTCCCAAAGGCAGGAAAACCAGCCAAAATCATTGCAGATATTCCACCAGCTGGCTCAATGAGAAGAAAAGTAACCCCAGCACCCTTGGGTTTTAGGTAGAGAAGGAAAGAGATGATCAAACCACTTAAGTTTAAGCTCAGAACACCTGCAAGGCAGTGGGAGATTGCATTCTTTCATCGTTTAGAAAAGGAGAAAGGACACTGATCAGACTCCACCCCTTTAAAAACAGACTCCCTTGTGTAATTTTACAGGCTAATCAAAAAGACAAGCAGCGGCATTTAGTGTGTGCTGCTTCTTTTCTGATGCTTAGTTCTAACCTCAGCTTTAGTCAGTATAACTGTGCCCAGAATGCTTTATCTGTACTTTTTCGAAGCACCTACCTCCTCGAGTTAAACTCTTCAGGATCAAGTCCCCCATTTCCGCTCTCAGGTGATAATAACAGTTCACTGTGTTCTTCAGACAATGTATCAGCATGTTTACAAATACTGGTTCATTTAAAAGGCCCTGGGAAGACAGACCATTGCATTTCCTGTGTCACTGTGACCAGCCTTGCCCAGGGTAAGTCCTCCGTAAATGTTAACTGAATGACTGCTGCCTAAATAAACCTGTCCTTGATTTTTGACATCTGTGGCTGATCTTATTAAGTTACTCTCACCAGCTTGTAATTTGTAGAAAGTTAAAGTACTTACATGGGCTACAAAATGGATGAATCTTGAAAATGTGCTGAGTGAGGGAAGCCAGTCACAAAAGATCACGGAAGCATTGTATGATTCTGTTTATATAAAACACCCAGAATAGGAAATTTACAGAGGCCAAAGGTGCACCAGGGGTTGCCAGGGGCTAGGGAGACTGGGGGAATCTGGGAGCAACTGTTAGTGGATACAGGGTTTCTTTTGGAGGTAGTAAGAATGCTGTAAAATTAGATAGTGGTGACGAATGTACTAAACACCATTTAACTGCACACTTTAAATGGGTGAATTGTATGTATGTTAAAAACCAACCAACCAATCCTGGGAAGACAGATGCAGACCAGTGGATTCCTTACCACTATAGCTGTTCCTCACGAAGGCACTGAAGATTGACCGAGGTGAAGAATTAACCTCTCAAAGTTTAAACAGGCAAAACCAAGATCGCTGGAAACCATTAGGTAGCAAAGTCACCTGTGGTGTAGCAGTTAACCTGAAGGCATACTACAAGTGCCTGTCGAGTAGAAAGTTCTTAGAAAGGCTGGCTCGTGCTTCCAACTCCCTGTCCCCCTTTCTAAACTAGCTAGTGCTTGGGCAAAATTAGAGAAAATTATCAAACTATTTTAAAATAACAGTAGTAAGCATCTGTCTGGGAAAGATTTATGAAGACATATTTTTAGTGGAAAATTAATAAGCAACAAATCTAAGTATTCCTGCTGGTTTTTTTCCATCTCCTCCCCCCATGTGCCTCACAAACGTCGGGGGTACAGCAAAAAAATGACACTTGGTTCCCTTATTCCAAGGAGCAGGTGGTCAATACAAGCAAGTCCATTATACAGGTAGAGACACAAAAATTCAGGGAAAAACTGGCTATTCCCCCAGGTCATAATTAAGACAGACAGCTTCCATACTCCTGGAGCACATGTATTAGTCTGCCTGCTGTCCCCCAACAAAGAACTAAACAGCACTGTATGCTTGAGATCACCTCAGTATGGTCTCTGGTCTCCCTTCCTCTTGGTAGGGCCCTGCTTCCTCCGGCCCAGGCAGACAGAGGCTCAGCACCAGAACAAAATACAGAGCGTGGAAGGCTGGCCAGGCCCCACGGCAGGCTGTGTCCATCCTCCCTCCTCCCATCTGGCCTCACCTTTCTCCAAAGATCAGAACCCCCCCCCCACAACCTGGCACCCACCCTCCTTCCAAGGAGCCCTGAGATCCTTGCCCGTCGCCTTGAGGGACAGGAGGAAGCCTGACTTCCAGCAGCAGTGAACTGTAAGCTCTTTACTCTGTCTCCATGTTCCCTGTCCCCTGTCTAGGAAGGGGAAGAGTCAGCACATTCCTGAGTCAGTGTGGCCAAGATTGTGCGTGTTAACAAGTATTTCCGGACCACCTCACAGAGTCTCAGGTCACCTGCCTGGAATCCGGAGCTGAGAGCAGCCCCCAGAGGACACACCCCACCCATCCCAGCTGCTCACCTACTACCCTTCTCAACTGCTGGCAGCCACCGTTTATCTCACTGTATCTGCTGTGTGCGACCTGTCTGCGTGTCATGGGCTTTATATGCATTCTTTCATTCAAGGCCACCAACAACTCTGAGTGGGAAGCATAGTTATCATTCTCAGTTTATATATAAACACATGCAGCGAAGCTAAATAAGTCACCCAAGGCTACGCAGCCAGGACACAAGTGGGCTGTGATAAGATTCAGGGCCCGGAAGCCAGCATCGTTAATCCCAGAAGAGGAGCTGCTGATCCTGATGGACAGTGGGAAGCTGATCTACCAGGAAAAGGCTGGAAGTCTGCCGCTTTCCCACTAGAATGGAGGCTCCATCTGTCCCTGGGAATGACCCCCAAAGCTGTCCTGGGAGAGTGGGTTAGCTCCCAAGGAGCTGGGGAAGGCTTGGCTCAGCAAATCTGTGTCCACACTGTGTGCAGACACTTCTTTTCCACCTGCGAGGGGCGCACACCTCACAGCAAACAACACACCAGCAGAGCCACATCTCCCAGGACGGCCAAGCCCAGGGCTTTGAGACAATGGGGGTGGACAGTGGGCTTCACAGGAACCGAGGATACAACAGCTCCTGGACAAATGAGGGAGTCTCTGCCCCCTAAGGGTGAGGACAAATGATACACACGCAAAACAAGGGTCACACAAAAGGAGACCTGTCTCATCTGAATGTTTCTTACGCGTCTTTTCTGTACGAGGTTGTTGGTAGTTGGGGACTTTATGCACACTGCTTCTTTATCTGCCTGTTCGCAGAAAGAAAGCAGCTCCGTGCTGTCAGGAGGACATGTGCTGGGGGAGATAAGGGGTCTGGGGGTCGGTCATAATTGGGCCTCTGGGAGTTCCACGTGAGTCACCCCAAAATGTGCCTCTGCTGTGTGGATGGTTTTGCACTGAAGGCAACTTTAGCCTTGGGCTCAAGAGCAGCTCTGCCCCTCCCTTAACTACCTGTCAGGACTTGAATCAGGGGCCTGGCCTATAATAAGAGATAATCTCTTTTATAGGGCAGAACAAAGAAACTTCTATTTACTAAGCATCTGCTCTTAATATCCTGCAGGACCCTTTGAACCCCCAAGGCACGGTGCCTCACCCCTCCCTCAGGACGCCACACAAGCCCAAGCTGCCCTCCGGTCTCCGGTCTCCGACGGTCCTCCGACCCCTGTACACGGGGTCTCCACCTCTCTCATGTGTGCGGGCTTCCCATACACATGCACTCGTTAAATTCGGTTATTTTCTCTTGCGAATCTGCCTGTCTACTTGATTATTGCACCAGCCTGAAGAACCTCGGGCGCAGAGGACTGTTTGTTCCTCCCCCACAGGCGTCAAGGGCAAGTTCAGTCACTGTTTCTTCTGAACACGTTACTCTGGACTCACATCTGAACATCCGGTAATGCGCAGCAGCAATCACCAAGGCATGCGTGCCGCACTCCCAGAGCGCAGAGAGCACAGCAAGCACACTGAGCGGGTGCTGGGACATCCCCCGGAGACCAGGGCAGCTGCCCGCCGGTGCTCCGAAGGCAGGGACGCAGGTTCTGTGTTGTGATTCGGTTTCTACGCTGTGGACACACACAGGGCTTGGTTTCCCAGAGATAGCTTCCACATAGGCCCAACACAGTCCCGCAGCCCCAAGTTCCGGGGTGCACATTATTCCATTGGTTTGGGTGCTATTACAGAAAGTACTGTAATGTGTTACTATGGTTCCATGGGAGGGAAAATACCTTAACCCTGCATTTTTTTTTCACACAGGAGAAAGGTACAGACCCATTTTAAAGGGGAAAAATTCTTATCAGAACCATACCTCCTTAGACCTCATTTAGGGTAATAGTGACTTAAGAAGAGAAAATCTTATTTTATTGCTATGTCTTTCACAGTTGTAAATTATTTGCTACAAAAGGAGAGTTTTTAATAATTAGCAAACTTCTTTCAAAAAGATTACTGTAATAGAGTTTTTAAAAAAGTGTATCCATCTAAAGATTTAGAAACCCTTGTTTGAGAATCATAGCTTTAATTTATTATGCAATCTCTACCCAACTAATATACAACCGAGCACAGGGCTTGGCACATAGATGTGAAATAAACCTTTTTTGAGCAAGTGAATTCTACATGATTCGTCATTTAGAGGCAGGAACTGGGCAAAGTCCAAAGTGTAAATTAAAACACTGCCAGAAGGAGCAAGCCCAGGCAAGCACCAAGCTGTGCCTCCGGTCAGTTGGGTTTAAGAAAGAACCACAAGAGAACATCAAATAAGAACTTGATCACACAATTATGTCGCTAACTCTGCCCCCGGTTTCCACCAGGAAACACTGAGGGAGCCTGACAAATCCCTTCGTCGCCCTGCAAACACCGCTCTGTGCCTAGCCTAGTATAACTAATTACTCTTTTACATTTCTATCGTGGTGCCCGGGCGGGCGGTGTCCAGAGGAGGATCAGAGGCGAGCCCGGCCCCATGGAGACAGGACAGGAGCTGAAGCCAGCTAGTTCTGGGTCCTACGTCTGTGTCCTTGGACACATTTCTTAAATTCCAGCTTTCAGCCTCCTCATTAGTGAATTGGAACAAATAGCTATCTGGCCGTGTTGCTGGAAGGAGTGCACGTTAAGAAGGCCTGGAAAAGCTCCTGGCACATCACCGGAGATTAAGGGAGCTCACTCCCTAGCAGGAGCAGGAGGAAAAATGCAGGGCAGGAAAAAGGCCTAAGGCCAAGAGTGAACAGGGCAGTCCCTGGGGTGGGCTTGGGAGCAGACTGGACGCGAGGCAAGGACACGGCAGAGCGGCCTTGCAAACACAGCAGGCGTGCCGGTTTCATGGCTGAGTGGAGGACAGCGGCAGAGGCGTGCCACAGGCCCGTGCAAGTTCCAGGCAGAATTTAAAGTCAGTCCACTGGCTCAGGAAAATTAGAAGATCCTGTTTCCGACAAATCCCAACATCCCCACAGAAGACGTGTCGGTGAGCTAGAAGGGACCTGGCCTCAGGAAAGAGAGGAATGGTAGGCACGCAGTGTTTCTGCTGCCGGCAACGTGGGCCAAGATTGGGGTGTGAGGGAGTTCCTGAAAGACTCCAGCACATTACCCTTTGGTTAGACTTCTGGAACATTTCCCTCACCCATCACCAGGGATTCACTGAACTGAGGGTAGAGCCAGACGCAGGACACGGCCACTCAGCCCTTCAGACCAACCCAGCTCACCCCAAACTTAACTTCAGGCTATGGTAAAACCAGAATAAAGTTAAATCAGCATAAGCTCCAATTATAACTATGTTATTATAAGTATGTATGCAGACAGGAGTCTAGAAAAGCTTGGAAAAGCAAAATACAGACAATATGTATTAGGTGGTAGAATTCATAATTTTTCCTTTCAAAATTCTTTTTTAAAAAATTGTTCTGATGTTATTAGTGCAAGACATAAAAGCTGAGAGGGAAAAAAGATCCAGTCAGGAGCAGCCCGACCTCATCCATGCCACCTAGACCACGACTGGAGAATTCGGACTGTGGCCACTGTTGAAATCATTCGCTCCTGCATGCCTGGCTCCCAACCCATTCACAGCGCGCCAGACCAGACACAGCTGCGGCCCATCAGGTCCAGAGCTTCCGGGACTGAGAGGCTCAAGGCTTAATGTCTTTTGGTTAAAAAAAATGAATGTAAATTTTACCCCCACACAGCACTCTTATGGTGCTCTATGCTGATCTCCCTCCAGACCAGAGAATTTTTGGTCTATACAACTTCATGCTGACAAATACCTAAATCAATGTTTTCTCCAACTAGTCTGAAATGTTTAGTAGCTCTGCAGCACACAGACACAGATGTACCCACTTCCCTGATGAGGAAATGCACAGAGTCCCATACAGGGGGGAGACTAGGATGAGAACCCACACAGCCCGGCCTTTACCTTAAGACAGACTTCAGACATAACCAATCACTTTGCGTTTACTCCACTGGAACGTCACAGGCACCCACACCACGTGTTTAAGGTTTTTGTTACACAAACCACAGTTGGTGTTGGACTAGACAATGATTGGGGGACAGGATGATCTCAAGGCTGACTCTTGGAATATACAGTTTTTACCAATATGTGATTCAACCCAGCCCAACAACCCCAGGGGCAGGTTTCAAGGCCCCACCTGGTCAGTGGACACAAGCTGAAAAGTCCCAAGGTTAATTTGCCTCTGCTTCCTTCTAAAAAGCCCTTCCTTACTCCTCCCCATTGCCTCCTTGCACCCCAATACCTTCTTCATACCGTTTCAACACTTACTGCAGTAGTATTGCATTTGCTTACACACCTGTCTGCCCGCCAGACTGCGAGTTGCCTGCGAGGAGAAACTATATCTTCTTTACCTGCGCACACCCAACTCAGCACAAAGCCTGGCGAATGGGAGATGTTCCATCGCCCTGTTTTTTGTGGGCACCCTGGTTTAAAAGGGTTGTCTCTGTGTGATTACGAATGTCCCCTCAATCCCCAGTGTGCCCCACTGTGTAAGATAAATCCTACGACTGGCCTGTCAATCAACAGTAGATGAATGCTGGCTACCGGTTTCATGAAGTTTGTTTGCTCATTTTTAAAGTCACTGCCCCATTATTTGCAGTGGTTACTGTAGGTGGTAGAGAGGCAGGTGATAGGGTGGTGGGTAGATGGGCAGGAGATGAAGCCACAGCCTGACTGAGAAGCAGAAAACCTGTAAATTAGTTTCATGAAGAATCTGAAAGCAGGTGATGGCTCTGATGTGTCACAGCAGATTTCCCTGCCAATGCCCTATAATCAATCCTTGGGTAACAGTAAAAGGACAGTGCTTTTTCTAAGCACACCGGCATGGTCAGGGCACTGGGTGAGGTTAGCAATGGCCGCCGTGTGCTGGTGGAGCTGGGGAAAGCCACAGTGGCTTCAGGTCCACACCAGGACTGCCAAGGAATGATGGGGTAGGCACGTGGTCACCCCTCTGACCTAGATGCCACTGCCCCACGGCCCAGCATCCTGCCTATGAAGCCACCCCTCTCAACGGGTGCCCCTTAAAAATGGAAAAACCCTGAGCTTTTCTTACAGTTCTCAGAAACAGACTACAACAAGCAGAGAAGGCGAGGGTGGAGGTGGAACCAGTGCATGGACTTGGCGTTTAAGGTGGTGGTTTATATGGCAGCAAGCAGCATTACAGTTAATACAGTTACCAGAAGCGCCGGTAAAACCAGGATTATCCCAGTGTGCGCCACACTGGTCCAGGGGTCTGGCCTTTCTACAGCCCGTTAAGGACAGAACCACATGTCTCCACGGGGTCTTCCCCACTTGTAATTGCCGCAGACAGAGCCACACGAAGAAGGCCAGAGGGAAGGGGAGTGCTCCACCTGTCTGGCCCATTTCCTCTGGTAACAGAGACACTCCTCCTTGGATTTAAGGACCCAGAAGGATTTCCCGACTCTCACTGCTCATTAGGCCTGTTTGATTTTAAAGGAGAAGATTAAATACACAGCCCACAGCCAAGATTCCAGATGTTAAGCAAGCCTTCCTTTGTGGTTGGGGTCCCCTGCTAAGCAGTACTTCTAATTAACATCTAGAGCTGGGCTCCAAGGGGCTGCCAGAGGTGGGAGTCCAGGCTGAAGGGGCCCTGGCCCCAGGCCAGCTCCGCCGTGTGCATCGGATCTGGACCCCTCCCTCGGCTTCTCTGGGTCTGGGCGTCTTCCTTCTTCACTCCCGGGAGGTGCCTGTGCAGCAGACCTCCTGCAGCCAGAGGCAGAGGGGATCAGGGGTTCTTCAGAGGACGCCTGAAAGCCTCCAGAGCTTTGCTGAGCAGGGTGAACCCACTCACCATGCACAGCTATTTACACCTGAGCTAATGGGACTTTAAAACTCAGGCCTTTGGTTACACTAGTCACAGTCCAAGGACTCAGTAGCCACATGTGGCTAGTGGCTGGCTCCTCCACCGGCAACCTCAGATCCGAGAACACTCCTATCACCCAGAAAGTTCTACTGGACAGTGCTGCTCACGAGCCTCTCTTTGGGTTCCTTTCTTTCAAGATTTTATCTATTTATTTTTAGAGAGAAGGGAAAGGAGGGAGAAAGAGGAGAGAAACATCAATGTGTGGTCACCCTCTTGGGTGCCCCCAACAGGGGACCTGGCCGGCAACCCTCTGGGGGAGGGAAGGCATGTGCCTTGACTGGGAATACAACCGAGACCTTTTGGTTTGTAGGACAACGCCCACCCCACTGAGCCACACCAGCCAGGGCACCTCCCTGGGGTTTCTTTCCATAAAAGACCCTGGAAGGAGCGTACCAACCCTGTCAGATACGGGGGAAGGCATCAGACCACGTGTATTTTAATGCCTACAAAGAGAGAAGCTCCTTATACAGACACAGTAGGGCCACAAGTAGGCTCTCTTCCAACTTCTCCAAAGAGACAGTTTTTCTTCCCAACACACAAGACAGGTGCTGGCATGGGAGGGGCTTCTCTCCCACGGCCCCGCCTGTCAGACTCAGGTTGCCCTTTCTAACCTGACCTATTATTTACACAGTCCTACTTTTAAGAAAATGCGTTTTCGAATATTCTCTCAACAAGAATGTTAGGACTCTGCAAATCCAGGGACCAGGGAGACCCGGTCACATCCTCCTGCCTGCCTGACAGGCCTTCCCATATGGCACCAAAAAATGGCCAACTTGAACCATTTAACAAAGCAAAAGGACACAATCTTCGCCAGGGGCCAAGTGTTAAAAGCATTCCAAAAGAAAATGGCCCCAAACAGAAGCTCCTCCCCTCCAATCTGTTCCTCATCGGCCAAGGATTTATTGGCCGTAGCTATAAATCAATTGCCAAGAGAAAGTAAAACCACGGCCTCAATGTAAATACTTGTTGGTAACAATCCTTCAGTGTGACACTTCAGATTTCAAGTGGCTGGGTGGCCCTCCAAACGCCTCATTAAAAGGCAACTTTATAGCATTAAAAGGAAAAGGCTCTGGGATTTTCTGTGCAAATGCATAAATTGATCTTTTCAAAGACAAACAATAGAACAATTCACATAATGTGTATGATTGGGGCATTGGGGGGAGGGGCAGGTAAAGTGATGGGGAGAAACCGGGCAGCCGGGACAGGCCGGTCTGGAGTGTTTCCTGGCTTTTGCGTATCTTGACTCCAGACGTTTCCACTCTGTTTATCCATCATCAAATGGGTCCATGCTTCAGGTGGTGCCAGTGTGTGAGTGTGAGTGTGTGTGTGTGTGAGAGAGAGAGAGAGAGAGAGAGAGAGAGAGAGAGAGAAACAGAGAGAGAGTCTCAGACTAACAGTGTCTTGTTCCTCTTCCTGTCCTTCACGATACCATAAAGATTTCCCAGAAGCTGACAATGGGAATCAGTCAAGCTCAGGGACTGATTGTGTGTTCAGAAAAGCTGTATCATCAAAGCTGGTTATTGATTATCCTCTTGGGCAAGCAATTATAGTAATACTTGGAAAAATGCTCCCCCTTCACTCCCCCAAATAATGCAACACGCCTGGCAGAGTGTAGACCAGTAAATTAACAGTTAAGCCCACAGGAGACCACAACCTCACAAATCCTAGCATTCGGTCTTGACCAACCTAACCGCATGTTCTGGTTCAGGAACGTTTCCCATGAGCATCATCGGCTCCATCCAAATCCCATTGCTCTAAATGGGCCGAAGCTGTGGCACCCCTGGAACCCAGGCTTGGAAAGCAGGGTTTTTTTCTGGCTGATGCATCCCCAAACACCAGTGTCCGAGGTCAGTCCCACTCTCACTGGCCTTCAGCTACGCAGACTTTCAGAGCTATGTGTGGTCGCCAGCAGGCCAATGCACTTTATTTTTCCTTGAGAAAAAGCTGTAAAAACTAAAAGCCCACAAATAAACTGGCGACCGAACCCGAAGAGAAAGCTCTGAAGCTCTGAAACGATGCGCAGCGACCCTCTGCGCCGGTGCCGGCGGCTGCCTCGACTCTGCCCCCCAACTGGCAGCGCTCTGTGCAGCTCTACTTATTGTGCCAGATTCTCATGGAAAAATCAGCTCCATTGTTCCGAGAGAACAACGAGCAACTGATAATAAGCATGGCGAGACAAAGGGAGAGGACTGCCGCTCTCAGGAACGGTTCTTCTCTGCACTGGAAAAGCTGCCATCTTGGCAGCCCTCCGCCATCCTCCAGTCTGCTGCTTCTCCACCTCAAAAAGCAAAATGGGACAAAGTCGAGTATGTGGATTAGTGAAAACTACTCACAGACTCCTAACGTGGTCCCACCACCAACACCCTCAGTCCCCCGCCCCCCCTCCCTGCCAAAGAGCGTGTCTCCCTGGGGCCCCAAGTTCACTGCAGGCATTTTTGAGGCACGAGTCATTTTCCTAATACAATCCCCTTCTGTCCCTGCCTCCACACTCGCCCCGTGTGTGTGTGATCTGCTTCAGACTATTCAGAATCTACCCAGTCTGTAGTTGAACCATCCGCCCTTCCATGGGCTTGTGGAATTTCCAGAATGTAGCAGAGTGGTCCATATACAGAAATCCAAAGAAAGAATGAGTCCAGCTACGCCCAAACTTTAAAGACTCAGGCACGGAAGCAATATGCCCATCTAAACACTCCCCAGGCGACAGCCTACCGTGAAATCTTGCACCCAGTAGGTATCCAAGAGACTTTGACAGAATTTAATTGATGCATCAGTGCCTCTGGGCTTGTGTGGGAGTCACTTGGTTCTAACACAAGAATTGAATTCCACCCCAGGAATGAGGGCCAGGGACGTGGCAAAGGTCCCGGGACATGGCAGGGAGCCCACGCCTCACAGCATCCTTCACAGAAGCAGCTTCCTGCAGGGAGGCTGCTGGTCCCCTGCCAGCCCACAGTTCTCAGAAGGCTGGAAGGGCAAAGGGAGGAATTCTCCTGCTGGCAGATCCTCAACTCGAGAGGGAGGGAGTCCGGGAGAGCCCAGGGGAAGATGGGGAGGCAGGGCAGGAAGAGGCACACTGGAGGCCGGTGGACAAGCAGGTTGCAGGCCGGTCAAACCAGAGCAAATCTTGGAGGCACTACCACTCTTCAACTGGTACCCTTTAGACCAAGGTGTTGTTAATTGCTTAAGATGTACTTGGATACATTCTTTTTGTACATGCCCTTCACACTACACAAACTTGAATCTCCTCCCTAATCCCACTCTCCTCCCCCAGACAACTCCTGTTATCTGGTTTTCATCTAGATCTTTTCTGGATGCAGCATTTATACACTGTTCCATTCCCCTAGGGAGCAAACATGTGTCACCTTACTTAAATGGCCACACAGTGTACTCACCATTCTACACTGTGCTTTTCTCCCCATTCACCAAGACTGTGCTGTCCTTTGAAACTGTTACACAGTATTCCACAATGTGGATTTACCATATTTTACTTATTCATTCTTCTACTGATGCTTAATTTTTGTTTTCCCTCCCTTTCAAACAGTTTTGGAACAAATACATGTTCAGACGCAAGGATTTCACTAGAATTCAATTCTAGAAGTAAAACTGGGTCAAAAACGAGTACAGTTTTAATCGACAGGAACAAAATACTCGTGACAAGTCTGACCCCCCACTGACAGCGTGTAAATAGAGTAGACCACCCTCTTCCAAGGTTTCAGCTACCGGTGGTCAACCACTGTCAGAAAATATCAAGTGGAAAATTCCAGAAATAAACAATTCGTGAGTTTTATTTTTTTTATTTTTAGTGCTCACTCGAGGATATGTTTATTGATTTTAGAAAGAGAGGATGAGAAAGAGAAAGAGAGGGAGAAACATCGAGTGAGAGAGAAACATCCATTGCCTCCCATACTTGCCCTGACCAAGGATTGAACCCCCAACCCTCAGGGGGACGGCACAGTGCTCCAACCAAGTGGGCCACCCAGCCACAGCCACTCCTTAAGTTTTAAACTCCACATTGTCCGGAGTAGCACGGTGAAGTCTTGCACTGTCCCACTCCCTCCCACCCTGTCCCACCCAGCACGTGAATCCTCCCTTTGATCAACTTCTCCACGCTGTTTCTACCACCTGCCCATCGGTCACTTGGCAGCCACTGGATTATTGGACTGGCTGTCATGGTACTGTGGTGTTTGTATTCATGTGACCCTTATTTTACTTAATAATGGCACCAAAATGCAAGAGCAGTGAGTGATGCTGAGTAATTCGGACATGCCAGAGAGAAGCCTTGAAGGGCTTCCATTAAGTGAAAAGGTGTGAATGTATAAGAAAAAAAAAAAAACATATGTAGGGTGTAGTCCTCTGCACAGATTCAGGTATCCACTGGGGGTCTTGGAAAGTATCCCCCACAGATGACGGGGAGGGGGGGCTCCTGCACTCATGTCCCTAAGTCTGCCCACACCTGATTCTATCACCCTTTTAATTTTTGCCTAAGTTTAACCTTAACCTTGACATTGTCCAGACAGTATGAAGAACAGTAGTATAAAAAAAACCCACTGCTTTAAAGTGCACTTCCCCGGTTAACAGAGATCCAAGCACTTTGTCTTAATGTTAGTGGCCATTTGCATTTTCTCTCTGTGAGTATACTCTGCTCATTTGTCTTTTGGGTCATTTGCTCCCCCCACCATTAATGTATAGGTTTTAATGTGTTCTACTAATGCATTGTTCTATGGGTCTTACTCATTTCTCTCAGTCTTTTAAAATGTTGCTTGTGGCATTTCCCCACAAAGTGGCTTCCAAACTGTTCTTCTCAGCCACAGCAGCCTTCCTGGGACCCAAGGGAACACCAGTAACAGACAGAAACAGCAGAGCTGCTCTGGCTGAGGCTGAGCCGGACTCCTAAGGCTGTGTGTGTCTCAGGGGCTCTTCGGAGCACCTAAGAGCAGAGTTTGAGAGCACAGATTCACTCCAACCCCTCACATAACACATGAAGAAACGCAGGGCAACAGCCACCAGAGGGATGAGCTCGAGGCCTCCGCACAGAAACAAGACCGGCTCAAAGGGGTCATTGGGTTACTGCGAACCCAGCACAGTATTTAAATTATGGAGGTGGGGTTAATTCCATTTGGATCTGACAACAGATCTCAGCTGTCTGGCCCCAGATTCCTGGTCTTTTCTCCCATCAAAGAAAAAGTAATATGCTAATACTGAGAGACAACTTCATTCAAAAAGTCATTAAAAAAAAAAACCCTTGATCATTGCCATCCAACTATTTATTACCACATTGCCTTCCTGCCTCTTCCTCCTAAAATGCAAGTTAAACAAGAGTAGGGGACCCATGCCATCCTCTCTTGGTCTCCAAGACCCAGGACGGCCCCTGTCCAGTTGCAGGCATCAAGGAATACTTGCCTCCCAAACTATTCACTGTATCTAAAAACGATCGGAAAGTGATCTTAATGGCACTCTTAGGAAATTTCAACTACATTCATCAGTTCTGCTGGAACAGCTACCCACTGGTGGGTGCGCTGAAAGAGGGTGCAGGGAGGTATGTCTGGATACTCCAAATGGACTACCCTCCTCCCACCTCTTCATGGAATTCTTTGGGCTTCTGGTTGTCATGTCTGTGTTTCCCAGACACCTGGCACTTGAAGGCCCCTTTGCATAAACCTCACCCGAGAAGGAGGCCACTTGAGGCAGCCATGTTCCTGTCTGAGGTCTTTCTCTCACCTGGCGTAGTACTGGTCACCCCGTGGGAGCCTCAGGGGGTTAACTACTGTGGGACCCACGTCTCAGGTTCCTGCTCTGTCAGGTGGGCACAGGAGGCGGCCCCATGCCTCCTAGGTGTTCCAGAGACTTGGTGGCAGTGCAGGTGTGTGGCTGACAGGATGCTGCACACGCGGGGTCACGGGCGTTTGCTGTGTCGGTTAATGTGGTGTGCAGAGCTGTCAGAGTTCACGTGCCCAGAACAAGGGGGCGGAGTCAAAGCAAACATTGTTAAGTGTGAGGCAATGGGGGAGACGAGCCAGCATCGTTAAACATGCATTCCCGGGTGAATAGCTCCAACTGACAGAGCAAGTCCGCTGCGTGCAGACGTAGGTCTCAGAACTCCTGGACCACGGAGGGAAGGCTCGATGGAGAGAGAGCCTTCAGTTCAGACACCCACCAACCTGCTGATGGGAGACCCCAGTCCCAGCCACCGCCAGAAGGCCACCTCTCCACCTCTGTGCCTGAGCTCACAGGAGCTCCTGTTTACTCCCCTGGGCTGCAGGGGCATTTACAGCTTCCATCTGCTCCCCAGGCAGATCACAAAGAATGTCTCCTGGCCCAGGCCCACCCCTGCCGGAGAACAATAACTATTTCACACACTGGTGTTTAGTTACAGGCCTGCAAACACCCGACAGCCAATCAAAACAGGATTCCTACAGATCGGATTCTGATCTCTCTACAGGAGGATAAGGCCTAAAGCCACTCTGGAAAGCCACAAGGAGCAAACAGTCTGTTCATAGGACTTCGGACAGGTCTGCTTCCTCCCTGTGCTCAGAGACAGCGGCTGCTGCCATGAAGAGAGACCCCGGCACGTAGGTGAACAGGCGACTTTTGTGTCCTCGGCTGTGACTCATCTCGAGGGATGTAAATACAAACAGAAAAACCCGTGTCTTCAAACTGGCCTACACAGGAAACAAGCTTCTGGATTTGAACATAAAGCATAAACCAAAACGCCCATCGGTACTCTGGTCTTCAAAGGTCGAGCATTGCAGGAGACCGTGGGCACAGCCTCCTCAGAGCTGACCTCTGGCAGAGTGAAATCAGACCGAGGGGGTTATCGCACAGGTCAGGCTGGTCCCCGAAGGTGCCCTTCTTTTCACCTTGGGTAGGGGCGGGAAGATTTTCTTTATCTGACAAAGATACTGCAGATAAAGGAATGTGCTAAGCAGAAAAACATTTTAAAGTCTGCTTGAAAAGAAAAAAAAACAATCCCCAGTCCTTACCATCTCTGAATGCTGCAGAGGGGAGGAGAAAAGGGAAGGAGAGGACGACCAAAAAGTGGGCATGAAAGACCAATAGGCCAGTGAGCTGGGCAGGCGTGCCTCCTGCCAGCAGTGACGCGACCGTTCTCAGAACACTGGGTGCTCGCCACCTCCTGCGAAGAAGGGACCTAGAGGAAAGCTTTCAGAAATGACTGGAGTTGCTCTTGATCCACCCTGCGTTCGCTACAAAAAATACAGTGTAGGATGACCTGTTGGGTGATACTGGAGGAGAAGTTTCAATTCTTCAAGCCTACCTGAGCACACCAGCGCCGATGGGACCTAGAACCCACCAGTGGGTGCACGATCGTGTCAAAGTCACAGTCCAGTTCCTGCCCGCCTTCATCACTGTGCAGCGCCACGTCTATGCAGCTACTGGTGGCCAACGGTGCGGTGTATGGTTGCAGATATTTAAACACAGGGTTCACCATTTCTACCAAATGCCAAAGTAAGTCGAGGCCACTCATCCACTAGGGGCCCCGAAACCTTGCAGCAAGCTATGTCATTCAGGGGTCTCGATATTGTCTATGTTCTTCTGTGGGTCAAAGAGAAAAACAGTGCTTTGTGGCAAAATTCTGGGAAGCTAGGAAGGTTGGTGAGGACACTGAGAAAGGATGGGGATAGTTGTTCAGGACAAAACAAAACAAAACAAAACAAAAAACCCACCACCACCAACAAAAAAAAAACACGGTGGGAGGCAAGGGCCACGGAAGCTTCCTCCGCAGCTGGGCCGTCTGTCCCACGGTTCCGTGCCCACCCGTGCCGAGCAATCTGCACGTGTGAGTCTGGGGCACTTGCTGGGCTCCAAGTCACAGTCATCGCATTTTCTCCCCTAGCTCATAACACAAAGTGCAGGCCACGTCAGAGCTCTGGTCTCCAGTGTATCTGTCTTGTTAGGGCTGAAGGCTAGAGCCCTAGTTAGCATCCTCATGAACAAAAACAGGACTTCCAGAAAAGTCTGTAAAGCAACTTCTGCAAAACCACTTTCTTTTTGACCTATGGTGCTAGACATGATCTTATCGGAAGTGATATGATCACAAAGAACACAGCACAGCATTTTAAAACAAACCGTGAAAGAGAAAAGGTCGACTTTCTGGCAAAATACTAATAAGTCTAAGCTATTACTAATCCTATGCTTCCCATCGGAAAGATGTCAAAACACCTGACATTAAAACAGGCAACAGTGATACCTTGTAATAATTCATAACATTTATCGAAAGCTCAAATTAGCAGGTGCATACAGCAATCCAATGAAGCCTCACACCTCCCCATGAATAGATATTACCATTACCTCCCTTTTTTCAAAACCTGAGGCCCGGGTAGATCCTAAGGTCATGCAGATGCAATAACGGAGGAACCTGGGCAGCCTGGCGTCAGAATCTGATCGCCTGCATGCAAATTGAAATTGTGTAAGAATTGATTTGAGGCCACACCTGTTCACCACCCAGAACTGTGTCCCACTGTCCGTCTATATTTCTCTGTTCCCTGGCACACAGCCCAGCTCCAGAGTCAGCGCCTCCTGCATGCCATCACCCTTGGGCACTTTGTGTGATTGTGGGTGACAATGTACTTCAAAAGCGTGTAACTCAAAACAGTAGTGGAAACCTGCGGTCGGTCTGTTACATTTAATTATCAAGACAAACCTCCAAACAATCAGAATTAATAGGACGATGCTGCAAGATTGCTGGGAATCAAAACCCAAATTCGAAGATCAATAGTATCCCTTTCCAACAGCAGTCATTAAATAGAGGATAGCATTGTTAAAAAATGGCTTCCTTGGTAACCCAATCTATAAAGTACAGAGGCAAAAATCTAACATCAACGTTAGGAAGATGTTATAAAACTACATCGAAGGACACAAAAGAAGATTTGGAATAATGGAGGGATAAGCGTTGTTTATGGGAAGGGAAGACAACATTTTAAAGACGTCAGCATTCCCCAACGCATCAATACATTGAGTGAAATTTCAAAAAGATCTCTGCAAGAATTTTGGGAAACGTGAACCATGTTTCAATAGGTATTGGGAAAGCATGGGGCTGAGCATAACTAAGACAAGTTTGAATAACAAGTACAAAGAGGATGGACACACCTTATCAGGTAACAAAACTGCAGTAATTGAGACACTGGGACCCTGATGTAGGACGAGAACAAGGGTCGGGGGGAGCGAGGAGCCCCGAGGCCGACCTGCACGTGTTTGGGGACTGTGCACAATGCATGGGGCAAAGGCACGCTACTCCCTGCGCCCGATTTGTAGTCCATTTGAAGTTTATCTTCAATCCACTTTAACCGGGTTTTCTCTTTAGAGTGAGGATCAAATCCTATAGTTTCCACATAAATGCAAAAAGACAAACAACAACAAAAAAACACCTAAATATGAACAATTACCGGAGGAAAAATATAGGATAGAGAATTTTCTCAAGTCAAAAAAGGCAGTTAAAATTAATGATTCCACTAATATTTTTCATACTCCATAATTTTTTCTCCAAAACAAAAAATGTATACAAAGCAAGACGTAATACGATACCATCTCTGTCGATTAAAACACAAAGATGCACATGATCGTCTATGAATAAATGATAGTATTTCAACAGCTAACGCTCCATCTGAATGGGTGTGCGCTAAGCTGGAGCAAGGTGGGCGAGGGTCTGAGGGGAACTTCAGTTATGACAAATTTTTTGTTTAAACCAAACCTTAAAGGCAAATATGGCAATATACTAGTAGCTGTTAATTTTGAGTGGCAGCAATATAGATGTTTGTTAGATTATTTTTGCATTTTCTATATCTTTTCAGTTTTTAAAGAGAGAATTCTCAAAATTCAAATATTAAATCTAGAATTTCTTCATTAAATGTTCCTATCAACCTGCAGAGTACTTGCTTATTATTTATCATCTTATTTACCTTGAAACAAAGAATATAAGCAGGACAGTCAAATAAATACAGTTAGGGATCCCAACTGTGATAGTTAATTTTATGTGCCAACTTGGCTAGTCTCTGGTGCCCAGATGATGTGTGAACACCAGTCACACATCAAGAGCACGATGTAGCTGTGAAGGTTAATATTTTTTAGATGCGATTAACATTTAAATCAGTAGACTTTTTGTGAAGATGAACCCTCTCTAACGTGGGCGGGCCTCACCCAATCAGTTGAAGGCTGTAGGAGAAAACAGACTGAGGTTTCCTAAAGCAGGAATTGTCCTCAGGACAGCACCCGAGACACCCAGTCTGGCTTCCAGCCCGCTGGCTTGCCCTCGGATTTCGGACTTGCTACCCCACGAGGGTGTGAGCCGAGTTCCTAAAATAAATCCTCCACCCCACCTACTTATGTACCCCCCCCCCACCATTGTGTTTCTCTGGAGAACCCGGACTAATACCAACGCTGCAAGTCTGGGGGCAGCCACGGTGTCTCGGCGACTAAAATGGTCCATACATTTGGCAACATTTGAAAGGACGGAAAAGCCTGCTTTGCGGGGTGGGGGACCGTGATAGGCCCATTAATGTTGACGCGCTGAGATTAAACCCACCTTATGCTTGTTTTGTAGGAAAATGTATCTCCTGAGAACATAAAAGTTCTTCAGTCAGTGGCTTCTTGTTGGAGATGTGTATTTCGGAGTGGAAATTTCCCTGTTGGCCTGCGCTTCCTTGCTGGCCAGATGCTCTGTGGGGAGGACACATGTCCACACTCCCATGTGGAGGCTGAAGACGGGCTGGAGGAGGGAGGGCTGGCCTTCCTGTGCCTGTGGTTTTTCCTGAGGGAAACCCTCCTTGTTTGCTTCAGCAAAGCCACGAGCTGACAGGCTGCCCAAGACTGATTGCGCTCCAGACTCCCGCCGCCCAGACAGACCTGGTGCGAGGCTCATGCTGTTATCACAGGGTCAAGGGCACCACTTTGTACAAGAGCCCACGCTGCTCTCAATCTGCCAGTGACATTTCCGAGCACGCTGTGTGTCTGGGGGCAAGGACCCCCGTATAGAAGTTGGTGCCCCTCTTCTCAGTTCAGATCCCTTACTGGCTGTAGAGAAAATAGATCGGAGTCACTTTAATATTTTGCATTTCTGTTCATTTTATTTTTGGGTTGACATTTGCAAAGCAGAGAGTTCAAGAAAGAAACAAGAATGGAGTTACTGAAGCAATGATTCAAGGTGACAGCCACGTATACTGTAGAAGTACTTTGACAGCAGTTTGCATTTTCTATAGAGTTAGAGATGGACAAGGGACATCTTGGCTGGATCGTAAGATGACCTCGTATATGAGTGACCCCTACTGCCCCAATCAGATGAGCTAAAAAAAATTGGGGGAGGAGAGGGAATTTGGTTAAATATAAATGATGGAAATGAAAGAATCTATAGCCTGAGATGCAAACATTCCGTCTAAGATATCAAAAACATAACATTTAGCCCTGGCTGGTGTGGTTCAGTAGATTGAGTGCCGACCTGTGAACCAAAAGGCTGCCAGTTCGAGTCCCAGTCAAGGCACATGCTGGGTTGCAGGCCAGGTCCCCAGTTGGGGGTGCAAGAGGCAACCACGCATTGATGTTTCTCTCCCTCTCTTTCTCCTTCCCTTCCCCTCTTTCTAAAAACAAATAAATAAAATCTTTCAAAAAATAACATTTAAAATATTTACCTTAAGCTATTTAGGATATTAATATAGCAATATACATACTTATATATGCACAAATATTATGCACACATGTATTATATAAGCATCATATAATTGAATGCTAATTTAGAAATATTTCTTGCTTCCTCCCACCCCGATCCAGGGCAACAGTTGTCCAAGTCTTCACTCGACAGCGTCCTGTGATCGCAGCCACTTCCTGAGTTTCCCAGGACACGTCCTCTCCACTTCTACTTGAATTATTTGGATGACACTCGTAACTCGTTCCATTTTTAAATAATCTTTAAAAGTCTTGTTTATAAAGAAACCCAACACTTGTTACTGTGAGGTCAGATGCCCAGGAATATTACTAGATTTGTTTTTAATATAATTTCCTCAGTTGACCTCTGCACACATTCAAAGCCAGCACTGACTAAGGTCCTTTCAGGCTAATGTGTGTTCCCTAAATAATACGTGGACGCTCAAAATAAAACAATTGTGAGATCCTCTCACAGCAGGAGAGGTAAGGACCTAAATATAAGACAACTTGCTCATTTCTGATAGTTTTTTCAGGATGGGGGAGGACCGTGCCTCACCCTTGGGCCTGGGAGGTGAACTGTGTATGGTCACTCCCCGCATTTCCCCCCATCTGCCTCCCCACCCCCGCAGGCCGCCCCTAGGGGGACTTTCTCAGGGTGGAGTTGGGGAGCATGGGGAGTCCCAGTGCTGGGTCCAGAGGACCCAGAAACAGGTGTCTCTGCCACAGGACAGATGGTTGTTGCCACACAAGCCAGGCTGGGGGCCGATGGCTTTCTGTCCTGTCTTCCTTCTTCTTTCAAAAATAATTCATGCCGCCTTGGCTGGATCACTCAGTTGGTTGGAACGTCGTTCTATAATCCAAAAGGTTGTAGGTTCAGCTCTCCATCAGGGCACATACCTGGGTTGTGGGTTCAATTCCACAGCTGCCCCCCACTATCCCACTCAGGGTGCATATGAGAGGCAACCGACTGATATCTCTCTGCCCCCTTTCCTCTGTGAAAACCAATGAAGACATGTCCTCGGGTGAGGATTAAACATAACAATGTGTGTGCCGCTGGGCTGTGCTGCCTGTGCAGTGGCGGCCGGAGAGCATCTGTGACAGGGAGAGTCGCCCCCACACTGTCCCAGCCCACCTTCAGGAGGGGCTGAGACTCACCCTCTCTCTGCCCATGGATGCCCCAGATGCCCCGGCAGCCAGGTCCGGAGCTCAGCTCCAGCACTGCCGGAGGGCACTGCCGGCCTTGAGAGCCGCCCAGGGCAGCAGGGAGAGACGCGGAGAGTTCCCAGAGCCATTCTGGAGAAGGGAGTGAGCGAGAACAGAGGGAGCTGCGAAAGGCGCTCCCTGCAGCCAGCCGAAGCGGGGAGGGGCGATGACGGTGACGATGAACACGCATCAACAGTGTGACACTGTGATTCCGGTGAGAAGTATGTGTTCGGTCCTGGTCCACTGCTCCTGGCTCAGAGCTCCTAAAACCCTCGCATTCCCCGCAGAAGAGCCACAGGGCACCTTTCCTTGCATCGGGTGGCCAGAGTCTGTCACGCTTCCCCGTGTGATGGCTGTAGCAGCGCTTAGTTGTCTTTAACTTCATTCGGAACAGTTCTGTCCAACTGTGGTGTGACAGCTCTCATAGCAGTGTGCATGTTTTAAAAAACTTATCAAAATTGGTGAATTTTTGTGCAGACATTTTAATATTGAAGAGGGAAGAATATACACAACATTTTTGGCACATTCTGCTCTATTATTTCAAGAAAGGTAAAAACGTAACTGAAAGGCAAAAGATTTGTGCAGTGTATGAAGAAGCTGCTGTGACTGATCGAACGCGTCAAAAGTGGTTTGCAAAGTTTCTTGGTCCTATTGACATTCTGGCCGAAGAATTCTGTGCTGTGGGTCCGTCTTATACACTGGAAGATGTTCAGCAGCACCCCTGGCCTCTACCCACTAGAAGCCAATAGCAGGAGATAGCCGACATACTCAAAATATCCAACTCAATAAAGTTACTGGTGTAAAAGAGAAATGTGTCTTTTATTTTATTGGAAAAAAATATAAATGGACTTTTTGGCCAACCCAGTAATATTTAGTTCCAGAAATAGCTATAGAGCCATAAAGGTGAAATGGACATTTTTTCTTGCTCATAACAAGCCCCTTTCAATCACATCAGAGTATGATAACATGGTGGCTTTTTGGAAAGTCCTTAAGGATGGGGCTGGTTGCCAGGCAGATTAGAGGCTGAAACTTTCAGTCCTACCCCTTGACCTCCAGGATGGGGAGAGGGGCTGGAGAGTGAGTTCAATCACCGAGGGCCAGTGGTTTCATCAACCATGCTACTGGGGTGAAGCCTCCAGACAACCCAAGGAGGACAGGGTTCCAGAGCTTCCGGGTTGGTGAGCACATGGAGAGGCTGCGTCCCTGTCCCCACACCTTGCCCTGTGTATCTGCCACCTAGCTGCTCCTGAGTTGTATCCTTTCATAATAAATCATTAATCTACTCAGCAAACTGCATTCCTGAGTTCTGTGGGCTGCTCTAGCAAATTCACTGAACCCGGTTAATTAGTCCTATTAATTAATAGAAGGGGTCATGGGAACCTACCCTGTATTTTGCTGTATATAATGCGCCCATCTTTGCCCAAATTTCTGAAGGAAAAATAAGGATGTATATTATATGTGGATATAATGATTATCTGCCACAGGTATAATAATCACATGTGTAATATGCACGTGGTACACATTATACACAGCAAAATACTGTACTTAGCCCATTGGTCAGAAGCAGAGGTGACGACTTGGACTTTTGATTGGCATCTGAAGTGTGTGTGGGGGTGGGGAGCAGTCTTGTGGGGCTGAGCTTTTAACCTGTGGGATCTGACCCTCTCCCCAGGTAGACAGTGTCTGAACTGCACTGGGGGACACCCAGCGGGTGTCCCTGAACTGTTTGGGGTGGGGGAACCTCCCCCAACACATACACACACACACACACACACACACACACACACACACACACACGGTGACCAGAAGTGCCAGAGGTGAAGTAGTATTCTGAGAGTGTTGTGCATAATGTAACAGAAAACAATAGACTTTTTCTTTGTAACAGGGAATGTGAGTCACGAAAGAGGAAAACCAAGCGGCAGGAACTGAGGGAACACCCCTGGAATTTGGCTCATTCAGAAAAGCTACCTCCAGGGCCGCTGGCCACGCCTAGATTCTCACCAGCAGATTTGAGTGGGTTATGCCCTGAAGTAACACACAGACCCAACACCTGTGGAAGTTGGACAGTTCGAACAGGAAAGATGGGAGTTTGCTTCTTTCTCCTTGGGTGTTTCTCCCTTACGAAGACTGACCTTTAACCCAAGCCTCATCTGACGACTGTGGAAACAACTCAGGGAAGTTGACAGCGGACAAGTGCATCCAGAAGGGAGAAGCAGCAAACCCAGCTCTAATGGCCCAGGAGCTAAACATCATTAAGGGCTTATGTGCCCAGCACCATAATGAGGACCTTATGGGCAATCCCTCAGTCCTCAGCACTAACCCAAGAGGGAGTGATGCACCTTATCCCCAGTTCACAGTTGAGAAAACCAAGGCAGAGAAGCTAGCTTACTTTCCCTGAGTCATTTATCGAAAGAATGTGGACCAGCTGGGTTGGAGTGTCATTACTTCACTGACAAGGTTTGTTTGTGGAGTCAGACAGAAGTGAGAATGTGATACACCCCCTGTGCACTCGCTCTGCGATTCTGGGTGTGCCACGGCCCTTCTGAGCCTCAGTTTCCAGTTCTGCTCAATGGGTGTAACATGCAGCTGTCTGGGTGTGAGATCCTTTAGTTCAAGGCCGAGGCATGAAGCCTGACCAATAGCAGCCTCTCCATAAAGATACTATCTACCTTCTCTTTCCCTTTCTCCTGAACCAAACGCTTACAGGTAAGGGGTACCAATTTATCACCCTGCAAGGCTGACTTGCGTATGTGAAAGAATCAGAGGAACACTAATTGCTGACATTCACAGTATCACACGCAGACCTGGGCCAATCTGCTTTGCTTCTGCTCATTCAGGAGAGGCTTTTCCTTGTTATTTTAAACCAACCTGAAGCTGTGAATTAGTTGAGCAAATGTTTTGGTTTTGTAGGGAACACCTTGTCCTCTGGCTCTTGTGCTAAATGAGCTCACACAGGGCCACGGTCACAGGAGCAGTGGCCGTCAGCAAACACCCCCCAGGGAAGACTGCAAGCAGCCCCAGCCCGACATGGAGATCACACTTCTGCAGAAGAGACTGAGACTCTTGCTCTCATAACTGCAGCAGCCTACATGTGGTCAGGAGCCACCTTCTGCATCCTATTAGGCCCTCTTGTGAGCTCAGAGCATGACTGTGTGGTTTGTATTTGCAACACAGAGGGAAGCAATAAGGGGCAGCAGGGAGGCTTTCTAAAGGGTACCTTGTGGAGGTTAGTTTCACCAGAAAGCACCTATGAGATGACCAGGCGGTGGGACTGAAGGGAGATGGGCAAGGACCCCCATGCAGAGTTGGGGCACCATGCTCTGGCTCCACTCCTCCCATCCGCCAGCTGTGCCCCAGAACAAAGCACCGAACCCTTCTGCCTGAGCACCACCTAAAATGATGAACCTCAATTAATTACACACACCCTGAGATTCCTTCTGGCTTGATAATTCTATTAGCTCAGTTCCTAATAAGCCTCCTTTATGAACACTGATAAAAACATCAATGGGAACACCTAGCACAAGGCATCGATCGCCTAAGAACTGGCACTTGGTAATTATTTACTGCTTAAATTAATGGGCCAATGCTGATAAGGACACAGATAAAGGTCATTTTAAAAAATCAAGTCACAGGTGTATCACACCCCACACACACCACATACGCACATGCACTTCTATTTTTATGTTGTCGTTTTCCCTCGAGAGTTGCTGCGTGTCGCCGCGTCTGTGTCAGTGTGCAGGCACTTGCTTATGGTGCTGCTCGGACATCCTGTTTTCGCAAATTGAAGGCATGACCCTCCACCAGCAAAAAAGATTGGGACTTGAAGGCTCAGATGATAGTTAGCACTTTTTAGCAGTAAAATATTTTTTGGTGAAGGTATTTACATTGTCTTTCTTAGACATCATGCTTTCGATTGTACACTCAATAGACAACAGCCCAGTGTAAATGTGCAGTCAGTGCACAGTGCGCTGGGAAACCAAGAATGTCACGTGACTCACTTTATTGCGATACTCGCTTTACTGCGAACCTGTTCCTGGTCCGGAACCGAACCTGCAACATCTCCGAAGTTGATTTGTACTGGGCATTGTAGGCAGAGGGCAGAGTAACCCACACCCTGCCCACCCCACCCCAAGACTAGTGACCTAACAGAAAAGATAAAAGATACAATAAGAAGACAACTCTCCGGCAGGAGGAGACACAGTTCAAATTCAGATGGACTAAAGCATATGTAACAGGCCTTTTAGAGCCAGACCTGATGATTAAGGTTTTATATGACATAGAGAAGGACCTACACTGTGCCAGCCTGGGGCCCAGCAGCAAACAGAAGGCACCCTCAAAAGCACTGGCCTCGAGAGGTTTACGCAGGGACCATTCCCAGAGGTACAGGCAGGATGAAGCACCCTCGGGCTAGCTGCAGCTGGGAAGCTCGTACTTCCTGTAGGTCCGAAAGGCTGGGGAGGAGGCGTGAAGGGGAACTAACTGCCTATCAAGGGCTGAGAAGAAATCAGCCATCATCGGAACCTTAGCAAAGGATGAGGGGGACAGTGGTGAGGAGGATAAATACTCCAACACTCTCTCCTGCCTTGAGATTCACCTGTGCCTCCCACTGGCTGAACAGAAACAGGACAAAGGGAGGCCAGATGCTGTAGTTCACAGAAGTTTGTTCTTGGTACAGAGGAAGAGTACAAATTGGGAAGGAGGAGGAGGAAGGAGAAAACACACACGCTTATGCATTATACATACATGCACGTGCATTTGTGGTGTATTTGGGACGGTATGTCTTTGACTTTTCAAAAAAAGATTATTTGTTCTACAAAAGGGTTTTACCATAGAATTAATCAAAATTTAAATATCAAGGCCTTCTAGTATATCCCAGACAATTCACTTTATAAAAGTGGAAACTCCTTGAACTGTAAATAACTTCTACAGAAGGACTGTATTGCCCGAGACATGGCGTGCTTGTTTGCATCGGGCGTAACAAGTGAGACCGCCGAGACAACCTCCAGTAGGACACAAGCATCTCCTAACAGCTTCCTGCATCCTCTCTCCCCACCAGTCCCACCGTCTTCAAAGGTAAAACAAACTCCAAGCTTTGCACGCTAACACATTCTTCCATGTACATTTTCTATCAATTGGCAATTAAAACAAGAATCCCAGAGGTCAGCCAAAATCTTAACAAATGAAAAGAGTCAGGTATGTTATCCTTGGATTCCAAAGTGCAAAGTGACACGTTATGAGAAACCACCTGGAAAACGGCGCTTGGGCAGGCAACGTTTCAGGAATCCACATTCCAAACGATGATCCCTTGCCAATGAATGCTTAACCTTTAACAGGGACCCTTGGACAAAGTTCCTACAGCAGTCAAGCCGCTGGATCGGATTTGGATTTACACAGAGTTCTGCTGGCGGCAACAGGAACCTGAGACTTGACGGGGGTCAGGCTGGCTGGCTCTGACAGATGGCGGGGAGGGGGTGGAGGAGGGCTGATGAAATATCCCCTGGTCCTCTCCCAGTTAGTGACCACACACCTGTGGTTCCTCCGGATAGTCCCAGTCTCAGCGAGTCAAGTCCGTACTACTTAACTGTCCGATCCTGGGGAAACGGTTACACAAATTATGGTCCTTTGACTCTCTGTGGGCAAATATACTGCCATTAAAATTAATGAGTCAGTAAAGAGATGAAAAAATCCTTGTGTTTATTCGGTCACAATAATATTGGAATCCCTATTGGATACTACAAATAGCGTAAGGGTATCCAGGCTACAGTGATGAATTAATTCTACAGCACTCATGTCACATAGCACAGAATGGGCTCAGAACCAGACCGCCAGCATTTGAGTCTTTGCTCCACCGCTGAAAAGATGGGCAGCCTTGAGCAATCTCCCAAATGCTGTGTGCTTCACGTGATCTCCGCCATCAAATAGGTAAAAGAATAGCACCTTCTTATTGGACAACTGTGAGCATGAGCTAAGCTCATCCATGGAGACCTTATACCTGGCAAGTGGTAAGTGCTCAGTAAATTGTAGCTATGTCACAGTTTGAAGTACCCGTGCTTGCTGTCTTGGTTTAGTAAGAGGCACAGATGCAACCAGGAAAGCGATGGTATGATGCTAAGTGCAATGAAGGGCTTCCCTTTTGGCTAACACTTCCCTGGGAATGGAAGAGATCAGGAGGGCCTCCCATTCAAAAAAGTGGAGAGAGTATGTCATGGCCATGTGAGTGAGACTGGGGAAAACAGGAATGGACAGGGTACTTTCTCCCGCATTCCGGTCTTCCTGACACCACTGAGCACTTCCGGAGTTTATTTCATCTTCAAAGCTTCCCAAAGGCTGGGATGCACACAGACAAAGGATGGACAACGGAGGAAGCAAGGCCAAGTGCGCAGGCCGACTGGCCAGCCTCCGTGATCACAGGAGGGAGTGAAAACCAGTCCTTGGCTTTTCATCAGCTAGAGTGAGTGTCAGTTGTCATTTTAAGAATAGGCTTCGCTTTCGTGACAACCCTGGGATGTCCTCTCACTGGGACTGGTTAGCAATCTCCAAAGCAAGGAATCCTCTTTGTCCCGCTAAATGTCTCCATAGTTATTCCGTCCTTTGAAGTTGGAAGAGAGAATAAAATTACTTTCATCTGCCTGGAAAACAGGCAGCGAAGAGAGAGGAAGGAGGAAACAGGCAGCTCAGATCTTCAGGAAGCTGAGCCCACGGTCTGCCTTTACTCTGTTTGGGAATGAGACAATGCATTAAAAAATATCCACCTGTATCGGTTCGGTAGCAAATGATACCAAGCCCAGATCCAAAATGGCTTGAACAGGGAGGAAATTAATCATCTCACATGACGGGAAGTGCAGAGGAAGGGTGAGGCTCCTTGGAGCCCAGCTTGTCAGTGACTGGCTGGGATTGGCTCTCTCCAGCAAGCCCGCTTCAGCCTAAGGCTGGAGGCAAGGTTCCTCTGGCAGTTCCGCACAGCAATAGGCCGAGAAAGCAATGGGCTCATTGATTTTTTGGTGTCTTTTTCTCAGTAATGAGCAAACCTTCCTTAGGAGCTCCATGAGAGACTTTCCTTCACACCTCATTGCCCAGACTTGGCTCACACGCTCTTTTCTACACTTGTCTCCGGGGTGTGGAGTGGAAGTACCGAGATGGGAGTGGGCTGAGCATTTTGGGACAGATGCTTCTGAGACCAAAGGACCAGTGAAGCACCGAATGGGCTTCCGGTGAGGACCGAAGAAAGAAAGGAACGTGAGGCTATTTCTACGAGGTTAATGTGCTCCTTGGTTATTCTTTTTATTAGAATTCTTTTTACATAGAATTCTTATTTATTTATTTATTTATTTATTTATTTATTTATTGTTCAACTACAGTTGTCTTCATTTTCCTGCCACCACTTTCAATTCTAACCCCCTTTGGCTTTGTCCCTGGGTCCTGTATAGATGTTCCTTGAGGACCCTTCTCCTACTTTCCTGTTATCCCCCTCCCTCTCCCCTTCCCTCTCACAGAATTCTGATAAGAGTTAGCATCAAACACATTCAGAAATGCCTCTGCCTGATACTCCCCACACACAAAGAAGCCCAACTGAGGACCAGTGGAGAAGACACTAGCATACCTAGCATGAATGTTCAATAGACACTCTATGCCCGGCCTGGGCATTTGTAATGATTACTAATGAGACAACAACACAACCTGGCCCACTTGCATTTCTGTCCCAAGTGGGCACTTGCAAGGGTATACACACGGAGGCAAGGATGGAGAGGGGGTTCAGGGCAGAGTTGGGGGGCACCAGGCAAGAAGACTCAATTGCCAATAACTGTGATGGACTGAAGTGAGAGTAAAGGAATTTTCTGAAGTACAGAGGGAAGGGCTCACTCAGCTCTCAAAGAGAACAGAAGAAACAATGATTGCAACAACATTTTGGAAGCTGGCAAGTAGTCAAACCAGTGGTAACTGACTTAGCAGATGAGAGAAAGCTGAAACCTAGCACAGCAGTGTGTGAAGCCTGGAAGCAGGCTGGGATTCATACCACAGAGCTCCAGAGAGCCTCCGGAATTGGGGGCACAGGCCCCCTGAGAGCAGGAGGACTGGCTGAGAGTGCTTGAAGCTGTCAGGCCCTGGGATCCCCTCCTCTCCATCCCAGCGCCAAAATGACTGCATTCTGCAACCTGTCTGCTCCGCTGCTGAATCAGAGATACCATGTGTAGCTGAGGGACCAGGTGCCGCTTTACAAAGAGGAATAAGAGAAAGTCTCCATACCAAATGTAGACTCCTGGTCTCCTTCCTGCACATGGCTCGCAGAAAGCCAAAGCCCACAGATTCCCCCCAGTGTGGGAGGGTTTCTCTTGCCCTTGTCAGTTTCCTCTGCGAGGAAGGCCCTCCCACCAACAGGTGGGAGTCCTCCAGTAAAACATCTAGCAGGAGAACCCTGCAGCAGAAGTGCCCAGGGCCAGCTGCACATTACAGTTACCCGGGACCTAGGAAGACGGTGCATCATTCAGTTACTGGGCAAACACGCATGGAAAGTTGCCTGGGTGGCAGGCATAGTTGCCGGTTCTGAAACGCTGCTCTGTGAGGTATTCTTGGTAAGAAGGGACTACTCCCGGGAACAAGCCCCACCCACGCATGCAGGCCTTCTCTCGAGCGGCCCAGTGATTGGTCCAGGACCAGCAGGCGTTTGAGGACGGACTAAGAAGTGCAAGATTTAAAAACAAAAACAAAGGAAAAACACTGAGAAGAAACTAGAGGAAAAGAAACCATGGAGAGAGTGGAGCAATGCTTCAAAGAAACTGTCATTGACCTGCGTGGAGTGCTGAAAAGCTTTTTCTCTGTAAAACAACAACAGGATGTTAGACTAAGAAAATTTCAGAGATTTTTAAAGAGCTCTTGGAAATTAGAAATTTGCTAGTGGACATGAAAATTCAATATATGTGTTAAAAGATAAAATGAGGAAATTTCACAGGAAGCAGAATTTTTAAAAATGAGCTACAAAATACAAGAGAAAAAGAAAATCAGAGATTCAGTCCATGAGGGCACCCTTCTAATTTAATAGGTGTTCCAGAAGGGAAGACTTCTTTTTTTAAATTCCAGAAAACTGGAATGAGTTTCCAGATTGAAAGGGGCCATTGAAAGCCAACTGGAATGGATGAAAAAAGACTCACAGCAAGGCATGCTATAATGAAATTTCATTACAGGGAGAAAGGACAGTACGAAGGACAAGGATTCCGAGAGGGGGAAATAACTACATTGTACTTCAAAGCATCAGGAGTGAGAATGAAGTCAGACATCTCGACAGTAACATTGAGCCTAGAAGTGCAGTTCTTTCCAAATTCTGAGAGGGAAGAGCTTCCAGTGTAGAGTCAACACCCCTTCAAACTGTCAGTCACACTTACCAGATCTCACAGCACTGATCTCCCATGTGCTCTTTCTCAGGAACTTCTAGAATATGTGCTTTGAGAGAGAGAGAGAGAGAGGGAGGGGAGAACAAGGGAATGAGGAAGGCATGGGGTCTTAGAAAACAGGAGACAGTCTGAATCTCCAGGGGAGGATGAGGAAGAGTCCAGGATGATGGTGGAGCAGCAGAAGAACCAGTAAGCACTTGCTGTTAAGAAAGGCATATGAAGATTTCAAAGTGGTCTCTGGAATATATAGCAGCTGAGGTTGGTGGGGCGAGTGACTGATGTTTCTAGTTATAAACCTTGTGGAAATATTTGATGTTTACATTACACACTGTATATGTACAGTCTTGATAAAGAATGAAGGACAGCTCCGCTACAGTCAGATTCCAGAGTGAGAACCCAAACAAGGATCAGGAAGAGGTTTCCGAGTAGCACCCCGGAGAACCCACTTCTTGAAGGCAGCGAAGGTTCCTGGGGGAACCTCTGGGGAACAGAAGAGTTGAAGAAGGAAGGACTGATTTGCAGTGACACACGTGGACCTAGAGAGTATTATGCTCAGTGAAATAAGTCAGGGGGAGAAAGACAAATACCAAAGGATTTCACTTATCTATGGAATCTAAAACAAAGAAACTGAAAACAAAACAATCAAACTCATAGATAACTGATGGACACCAGATGGGAGGGGCTTGGGGGGAAACGTGAAGGGAATTAAGTGCAAATTGCCAATTATAGAAACAGTCACAGGAATGTAAAGCACAGCACAGGGAACACAGCTGCTAATTCTGTAATGACTACGTGTGGTGCCAGGTGAGTGTCCTAGACTTATCTGGGTGATCGCTTCTTGAGGTACATAAATGTCTAATCACTATGTTGTACACCTGAAACTAATATTCTATGTCAACTATAATTAAAACTCAATTAAAAAAAGGCTGGGCTGAGCACGTGGCAGAGCAGGGGCGAAGAGAACTCAACGTCCCAGGGAACAGGCCGCAGTGGGTCACTATTTCCTTCCCTTCAAGGAAGGCGTTCCCAAGCGTGACCTGCCTGGAGTTACAACAGGATTCAAGGAAGCTCCGAGCCAGGCGTGGGCAATTTACAGTGTGAGGAGGCAAGCAGAAACGCAGCTCTGGGAAACCTCGTTGCTCCTTGCACTGTCTTCCTTGCACTCCACATCAGGGAGCAGTTGCCTCTATACCCTCAATTACTCCCTGCAGGGCAGGCTTGAGTAGCTCAAGGCAGAGAAAGTGCAAGCAAGCCTGAAATCTAGTCCACCCGGGTTTCCCCAGTTGCTTTCCCTGGAACCTCGTGTTTGTTTCTTCCCTACGTGGCCCACTCTGAGAGCTTACTTTCTTTTAGAACCTGACACTGACCTTTGCTCCCAAAGCCCACCCTCCCCATGGGTCCTCAGGGCTGCACCCTAGTAGGGACAACAGCTTTGACTAGAGATCCTGAAGGCAATCCACTGGGTAGGTCCTGTACCTTTTCAACTTCATTAACATTTCAGGGGAAAAAGAAGAGCCACAGAACATCTATCTATAGGCTAAGGAGTATTTTATCGCCAGAGTAACACAGTGGGCTAGAACCATCTCCTTACACCTTACTTTTCAATTCATATGCAAAGCAAATTTCGAAGTGCAAAGTCTGAAATTACTGCATTTTGTGTATTTAAAGATACTTCAATATTATTAAAGATACTTCAATATTATTATTAATGGAGTTCATGCCATCACTCTTATCAAAATCAAACTCAGCCTGACCCATTTTGATGAGAATCATTCACTGTTTACATTCGCAGAATCTTTGCTCCCAGAAATTCTTCCCAGGATCACAGCTGAAGTTATCTCCTCCTAACCCCACATCCTGAGACATCACCGACTTAATTTCACTCCTAGTATTTACGAACTGCCTACTGGAGCGTAGCAACATCACAGAAAATGTCATTCTCTTTCTAAACATCCTTCATCTTTAAAATCTTAGATTTGTGGATACTACAAACAAAACATTTTATGAATCAGTGGTGGGGGAGTTTCCCAAGCACATTGTTTAGTAGCTTGGGGGCAAAGGTCCGTCCCCAAAGGAGACCGTGACCCCATGAGGGGGTCATAAACTGTTCCAGCTGGTGGAAGACACAGCTTTGCCCCGCCCCAGATCTTTCCCCTCTCGCCCAGCCAAGCCAGGAGCTCGGCATCCGGCAGTGCAACAGACGCTGGGTTCCTGGAACCGCGTCCCCCACCCCACGTTCTCTTCTGGGGCTTCAACAGCATCTCTTACCCCGGGGTCTTAAAGAACCGTGGCTCTGGAGCCCCTCCCGTCTTGTCCCTTGTGTCCCCCACGCCAAGGTTCCCCCTCCCTGGCATCACACACACTCAGCGCGCCTCCTTCTGTCTCGTCGTTGACAAGCCAGTTGCTGCTCGGTCACTCCTCCCAGGGAACACAAACCATCTCCAAACACGCAAGTCCAAGTCAAAAACAAGAAACCCAAGTGATCCGCGAGATGACTAAAGCGGAGGCCCTGGGGAGGCTGCAGCGTTTCTCTGAGGCTGAGGCTCCCTTCCCACCTTCGTGGATCCGGCGTCACTCTGCGCCCCAGCGCGATGGGAGGCAGAAGCCCAAGGTTCCTGCGTGTTGCAGCAGATCCCTACCTCCAGTTTTGAAGTCACCATCGGGGGTCTCCTCTCCGACGCGTCCCGCGGAGTCCCGGCGGAGAGCCGCCGGCTGGAGTAAATCCGCCGGGGCTGGGCGGGGCTCCGCGCCGCCGACAAGCCTGACCCTAATCACCTGCTCCGGGCGGGCTCCCCTCCTGGGACGCGGCCCGGCGCGCGCCTCGGGGCTGCCCTCCCGGAACCCGGTTCCTGCCGGAGTTCCCGAAGGCTCCTCCCGGCCCGCTCCAGTCGGTCGGTGGGAGCAGCCGTCCCCCCTCCCCGCAGCCCTGGTCGTGGAGGTTGTGCAAAGGCTGAAATGGAATCCCAGCTCCGCTCGTCACTCCCCTGCTCACTTGTCAAAACTCCACAGCATTCCAGAACCCCTTCCCCGGTCACTCCCCTCGCCTCGCTGGGAACAGGAAACCGCCCCGGGGAGGGTCTCGAGCAGTTTGGGGCTGCAGATGCAGACACTTAGTCTACATCCAGTGCTCAGGAGCTTCCACTGGTAACTGGGAGCAGGTCGGAAGGAGAAAACGCCCCACCCAGACACCCTCGCGGGGTCCCAAGGTCTCCTTCCAGCCGCCGCAAGAAGCTCCACCCCCCACATCAATTCATTTCATAACTGCTCCGTTTCATAATCAGCAGCAGCATGGGTTTTCCCTGGGGGTGGGGGTGGGGTGGGTGGGGTGAGCCCCAACCTCAAATCGCAACCATCACACCGGGCAGGATGTCGGGAAACTTTCCAGAAATCTCCAGTTAGATTCTTTCTGCTGGAGTAACCAAATTCACCACTGCTGAATTACAATCGCCGGTGACCGCACAACTTAAGCATTTCCTTTATACCTTCTCCGACTCCGCGCCCCTCCTGTCTTCTTGGGGTTCAGTCAACGAGCCATACCCCCGAGAGGCATGCATGGGCCCGGGCCGCGCAGCCATCTCTCCAGCTGTAAACTGATGAGGAAGCCCGACCCTCGGGCTCGATTGTTTGCATCACACCCACTGAGGGCTTCCTGTCTTATATTAGCGGGAAGACAAATAAGGCAGGAAAAGAGTGTTTGCTTTCCTTAGAGCTGCGGTGGGTGGGGGGCAGGCAGAGAGAGGAGGAATCTCCCCACATTTCATTGCACGAAGAGGTTGCTTTTCAAAACTTCAACTGTATTTCGCCCCATTTTTCTACTTTAACACTTGTTGAAAAGTAAAAGCATTGCTGCGCCAAACCTCAAACCATTAAGGGACTTGTGCTCAGAACGCATTTTCACCTGGCTTCGGAGAAGGATCCAGATTGGAGACGGGGGGCGGGGCTAGAGAAGAGACCGCCCCTGGCTGAATGGCACAAACTGAAGCCCTGCGCCCGCAGGAACCTGCAGATGGGCGCACACAACTCACCCCAATCCTTGGGGTTCATACAAGGACCTTGCCTTGTCCCATTCTCCAACTCTATGCCTCTAAGCTACAGTTCTCCTCCCAGGTATCCAGCAGCCCTGGGAAGTAAATTAGCTTTGCAACGGACAGATCTGGTGGAATTTGAAGTAATTAATTATAAAGGAAGAGGCAAAAGAAGCCTTCAGTTTCCAGTCCCATTACTGCCATCAGAGTGGATAATTAGAGCTTGGGTGGGGCCAACTCACGTCAATTCCCGCCTGGCCACCTGCCCTCTCTCAGAAGCAGCTCGCAGAGCGGCTGGCAAGTAATCATCCTAATCATCAGTCCTGAAATTACCCCCCGTTGCTTCATTCAGGTTGGCACAGGAGCAAACCAGGAAACAGGCAGGGATCAGCCGTGACTGTCCTCCTTGGGAAGTGCTGGGAGGAAACAGAACCCCCAGATAAAGTGAATCTCGAAGAGGTGTGGGTGTTGCAGCCAGCTGACATGTGGAGTTGGGCGGACACTACATGTGCCCAGTGAGAGCAAGCTCTGCAAGCCGGTCCTCAAAATCCCGCAGTTCCTGGGGCAAAGCAGGTTAGGCTGATGACTGCGGAAAGGCCAAGTGCATCAGAAATCTCGAATAGGAAGTGTCTGCCTTACAGAGATCACGAGGGTCTTCGTGAATGTTAGGTCCTCCTCATTCCCTTTTCCTTCTTTTCTGCCCCGAGCTGGCAGTTCTGATGAAGTCATTAACATATTTCTTATGAAGCATCTGGGCACCTAAGTTTTATGGGGGTTAAGTTCAAATTCAACGATTTTCTACTAATTTCAGAGGTACTCCTTGTCTTTCTCACTGCTTTCTCCACCGCCAGTTTCTGCATGCTTCCAACTTTCCCTCCTCCTTCAACCTGGTGTGCAATTGATGATGTGCAAACCAATGCTATTTTAAGCATATGCAAATAAGTATCCCCCATCCTCCCCACCAACTTTGTTGCCTAAGTTCAGTTTGGGGGGCATATGTGCTGGGAATTAAAATGTAACCACATCTGTAGAAGATCTTAATTTCAGGAAAGCCTTGAATGCATATGACATTCTCATCAGCAGGCCAGAAAGATGTGATCTGGTCTGTATTTTCCCTCACCGGGCCTTGCTGCTGCCTGGAAAAGAGATCAATGGCTCAGCAAACAAAAGGGTACTTAAAACGTGGCCTCCAATTTTACACTGGGTCTGGTTTAAATAATACTTCAAATTGCTGTACACACACCCAAAGTCTAAAGATAAAATTAATTTGTGTGGGAATTGTTGATACATCAGGAGAATCCAAAGTGGATTCAACACATGAAGGAAACAGCTCATTAAAAACACTTTTGAGTTCAGCATTGATGGCTAATGTCAGAAGCAGCATCCTGGGGGGTGACGGTCAATATGACAGGCACAAATGGGTTTAATATCCAGGGTCGAGAAAACCTGACGAAGACTGAGGACCACAGCAGACCATGCAGCTATTAGACTAGGAATCTGCGAGCATGCTGATAAGAAAGAGGCTATACGATATCAGGGTGAATTCGCGTGAGTGGGAATTTGACGTAAAAGAGAGGTGCCTTTCCCACAAAAAAGAATTTGGCAGCAGACTCTTCTTAGGGGGGTATGTCCAGCCTGAGGCCCCTTATTTTAAGGGAGATGTGGAGACATTGGAAAGGTTCCAAAGGAGAACCTAAATGATTAAAGAGACAGAAAGTAGAACCTATGAGGGAAGGTTAAAGGATTTGGAATTGTTTAGTCTACAGTAAAAAAGTGCTTAAAGGCAAATGTAACTGTCTCCCATTTGAAGGGTTATTATAAAGAGGATGCCGACCAGCTGTTCCTCATCTCTACAGAAGACAGAAGAGGTAAGAAACTCGAAGCCAAGATTAAAATTTGGGTCAGACATAAAGAACCCTTGCTTGGCGTAATGGTAATTGACTTGACATTGACATCACTGTGAGATCTTCACCCATCTGACTGCACCATCAGTGATAGTCTTGCATGGTCAGGCAGAAACCAGGCTGGAGAATGTCTTTCACCCCCCTAGAGCTACAGTGTTCCTCGTTTCTCCACTGCGTGCAGGAGCAGAGATCCTGAGTGCCCACGTTCCCTAATTCACAAACAAGGCTACGCACAGACATGCGCCTGCATCTCACCGGATCTTCGTTTATTGGGACGGGAATCTCTAAGAGTATGTCCAACTCCAGGCACTGAGTAGCTGATCAATATATTTTATAGATTCATTCTTCTACATCGTTTCTGGGTCTAGGCAGCATTGCTTTTTTGTTTAGTTGGCACATAAACATTAGTTGATGATAATAATAATAGCTAAGAATTATTAAGCTCTTACTATAATTATGTTGGACACTGTGCTAACTACTTTATGTAGATTATTTCTCTCTTTTTTTGCAGTAGCCCTGCAAAGTAGCAATAATTATTACCCTTATTCTAACCCAAGGAAACTGAGTCACAATGCGGTTAAGTAACACAGCCAGTAAGTGGTGCAATCGCAATTCAAACCCATTTAGTCTGCCTCAAAGGGTGTGCTCGACCTCACACCACTGCCTCCCATCATTAAGTATTTTCAGCTCTTAGGAGAGAAGAAACACTGCAAAGAGAAGCATTTGTGCTCGGTGACACCAAATGATCAAAATCCAAGCCTTCCACAGGTCTCCACTGCCTGAGGAATGAAGTAGTTCTTCCAGCATAACAGAGGAAGGACTGACTCTCCTTCTGACCAAAAGCAGGCACTCATATCTCCCACAAAGCTGAAGGATCCAATCAAGGTTCACGTGTATTTCATTAACTAGAAACACTTGGCTGTTCATCACTAACCTTGCATATAGTAGGTCTTCTATGAGTATTGACGACTACAAATGCATTATGACTGTGGTGCTTTCAGACTGGTCTAAGTGGAGGTTTTCCAGTGTGCTAGTGGTCAAGGCTCTGGTGGGTCATTTCTAAAGGCCTCTTATCAGATGTTCCCTCAGAGCTCAAAATCCAACTGTTTCCTTTAATTCAGCATCCATGAGAAAGCATATGGACGGGTCACATATTTTTCCAAAGTCAACTACTTTCAGACCAAGGAAAGATCTGTAATGGGGTTTATTGAGTGCTGTTGTATATCAACAATGGATGATTCATGAGTGAAACAGACATCAAAATGATTTTTAGAAAGGCAAATGAACCACACACAAACAAAAAATTAAAAGCCTTGATGCAAATTACTCCAAAGGACAGATATTTTCCCATTAGGACAATTTATCCCAAGTCTATAAACAGAGAGGGGCATAATTATCCAAGTGTTTGCTAACAGATTTAAACCTTATGTAGCTATAAAAGCTGGAGAGAGGAAGAAAGAGGAAATTCCCAGGAGATCCCCAACCACATCCAGGGCCTAACAGATCTCTATAAATACATACAAAGGCCAGCAGTGATACCAAGCAAAGCACGGGAAGAAACCTCAGGATTTTAACCCGAGCCACAGAAATAACTTTGAATTGTCTTAAAACTAAACAATGACAATTCTACCAATAAACTTTCATCTAACACATGGGCAGGGTGGTGACTTACTCGTGTTCCAGATGTAGTTAATAGAAACATACGGCCCAGAATGAAAAGGGTATTTGGTAAACGAGGATCAAATGAATGAATGAATGAATGAATGTCTGAACAGATGCCCAGGCTGCCTCTTTCCCCCTCTGAATCTCTGTTGGAAAGAGGCTCTTTGGTGCTTCAAACCCAAAGCTCCCACCCAGGGGTTTGGACCACTTGATGCTGGTACTCTGGAAACAGCTGGTGGAACCAGAGACTGGTGTTTGATCCAAAGATGCCAGCTGGTGATCTTGCCCTGGACACAGGAGGGGGGACTGCAGTACCTGTGGACCATCTTTGCAGGCCTGGATTCGAAAGCTTCCATTATTTACACTACAGACTCCCAACTCTATTTGAAGTCGGGCAGAATCAAGTGCTAAGTAGCAAGCATCTACTGAGCACTCATTGGATGCTGAGTCTTGTTCTAAGCCCTTTATGTATTAATTCATATCCTGATTACAATCTTAAGCATGTTCACTATTATTATCAACCCATTTTACAGGCAACAAAACTGGGCTGAAAGATTACCTAGTTAGCTCAAGGTCATATAACTAGTAAGTAGAGAAGCTGGAACTTAAACAGATTCCATCTGGAACACTTGATGTTAACTGCTCTCCGATGCTACCTGCACAAATCTTACCTCCTACTGTTCCTTAATACAAAATTACTGCCCCAGTCCAAGGATTACGCACAAATGTGCAAAGAACATTCTGATCTCTGCAGGCCCATTCCCTGAGCCCCCCAGCCCACCACCACCTCTTCTCCAGTGAACACGACTGTAACACATCATGTCTCTCCAACTACATCTTGAGTTCCTTAGAGGGTTAGCACTGAGTGTTGAGTGTCAGTCTGGGGATGTAGTGGAATCAGAAAGACCTAGATTTAAAGTCTAAATCCCATCATTATTACCCATGGGACTCTGGGTAAGTCATCTAACATTTCCTGTTCTCATATCCAAACCATATTCCTTAAGGGCTAATTGGGAGGGAAAATTGAATGAGAAAATGTAAATGAAGTGTCTAGGATGGTGCCTGACACTGTAGGCCAGGGATTCTCAACCACGAGCTATTATGACCCCCAAGAGACATTTAACAATGTCTGCATATATTTTTGGTAGTCACAGCTGTGGGGAGGGGGGCTCCCAGCATCTATCACATCAGTAGAAGGTCAGCCATGTGGCTAAACATCCTAGAAAGCACAGGACAGACCCCCCCCACACAGTGAAGGATTATCTTATCCAAAATGTCAATAGCAACAGCATCGGGGCTGAGAAAAGTGCTGTTATTTTTTATTAAAAATAAAACTTCCCATTTTCCTTCCTTCCTTTCTTTATTTTTTACAGTACTGCGCTTACGGTGGGTATCCAGTAAGTCTTTGTGGAGTAAACCTATGCGTAAATGGGCACATGAATGTATGAATCCTAAGATATTTGCTAGTGAGCAGCTGACCTGAGGGTGTGGTCTCCTCATGGCAGGGGTCTGGGTAGGAGTTGGTTAGCCTGGAACCGGAACTTCCCAACATCCATGTCTAGTGAGAGGAATTCTGAACAAAAGCCCGTCTACTGCTGGGGGCCTGAGCCCAGGGAAAGTGGTGTCAAAGTCGGCCCTACGAAAGCTGAAAGGCCAGCCTCTCCTCATTGGTCCCTCCTCCCAAGTGACATGTTATTGATTACTCCACAAATGTTCCTTCATCTGAATCTAATGCCCACTCCAAAGAATGATCCAGAGAACCAGAAGGCCATGGAAGAATGTGTTCAGTCTCTCATCCCACATCCACCATTCATCCCTGCAACACCCACACACACCCCGGGGCCCAGTCAAAAGGACTGTTGTCAAGAACGCAAACTAAGAAACACAGTGGAAGCCAAAGGAATATATAGTTAATCCTTGACATTTTGACAGGTTTAGTAAGATCAGTTGTAAGAACTGGAAACCCAGGAATAAAAGCCTACATTCTTGGAGATAGCATTAATGACTTGAACACAAACGAGGGGCGGGGGGTGGGGAGACGGGGTAGGGGTGAGAGAGAGAGAGAATTCCTTCCATCTCCCAGTCTCCAGACTTGGTGGCAACACCTGCTTCCCTTTCCATCTTTCACATTGGAATACTTGCAAGATTTTTGTGTACTTGTATATGGGAAACTTAAAAAAAAAACTGTAGTTTTCTGTCATCTCTAAGCTTCTCTGGGAGATATCCTGAACTAAATTACCTGTGTAGAACTGTGAGAATCAGACAGACTCTTTCCTGCCTTGGGCCCGTGAGTACATCCACCTGGGATTATTCCCCTCACTGTAACCGCCTTCACCTGGCTAATCCCTGCTCCGTGCGATGGACTCAGCTTAGACATCACCTTCTCCAGGGGGTTCACCCTGAGCCTCCCCTGGAATACATCCGGGGCCCTCCTTGGTGCTACCAAAGCATCCCCTGTCCATTCACTTGTCGGCTTATGCTTCTAGACTGTGAACTCTGTGGGGGTAAGGTCATATGACCTTGCTCACTATTTTATTCCCAGGGCCCAGTGTCATGCCTGGCACATGTGGGTGCCCCATGAGTATTTATTTGTTGAATGAACGAGTATAAATCAGAAGACTTCCAAATGCCTTCATTCCTGCAACTATACTTACTGAGGGCTGACTGTGAACCAGATATTAGTTTAGGCACTGGGAAAACAACTATTACTACCTTGGTATTAAAAAAACAATAGCAGGAAAAGCAATCATAGCTAATGTTTACTGGATATTTACCATGTACCAGGCATTGGGCTAAGCTCTTATATGTATTCTCTTTCAATCTTCCCCTCCCTCAAACCCAGGCGGCAGACACTGTTATTAATTTCACTGTACCAATGAAGAAAGCAAGCTACTCCTATGGACCTTAACGTGAGAAAATTTCTGACATTGAGGTTCCCTGAGGTCTACTTACATGGGATTAACTCACACCAGCTAAGAAAATGTTAATTCACACATAAGCTTTGTGATGTCTGTCTTCTTGCATGGAAAGTCCCTATCTACTCTTCAAATTGTCTGAAATTTACTTTAAAATACTTTGATATTGACTATCAAGTGTGGGCCAACTGTGACCCACACAGGAGGGGTTGTGCCCTGATGTTGGGGGGACCCTGAGAGCCCGCCCTCTGCAGGGGCAGAGGCAGCTGCAGCAGACACTGGAAGTGCCACTGTCTTGACCTGCACCACAGGTTCTGTAGTTAGTAGAGTGGAGGCAAGGAATATTCGTTCATCTGTGGAATAGAGATGTTTAGGCTGGGTAGACGGTGTATACCTCTGTCCTTGCTGGCTGAGCTGTAAGGATCCAGAGAGGCCAGCTCCCTAACACCTCTGAGTGATGCTTCAGCTGCAAATCCATAGGGCCCAGGGCCCCCCAGTTACCTGAGGATCCTGCCCCTGGGCCTGACCATAAAGTTAAGCGACTCTTCCCACAGAGTACTGTTGCGTGCCCTTCAGCCTGCGCCTGCTGGGAGGGCCCCTACAGCAGGCTGAGAACAAGCAGAAAGTGGCTGGGATGTCACCGAATCGACAGAAGCAGGCTGCAGGACAGTTGTTGCGCCTACCCAACAAGACCCACTCTCCGTACAGCAGGCATCGGGACTTGCTTTCGGTGTGACCTACCGCCGTGGTCATCGGCAGCCTTAATCCCATGCACATGTGTCCCTGCCAGCTGCCACTCAGTGATTGGTGTTTTCTCTCCCAGAACCTAATGCGGGAGTGTTACAGATCTGTGCCCTCGTCTCTGGCTCTCGGGCCTGCACCAGGTCCTCAAGCTCCCATTCCATCCTCCCCCCACCCCCCACCCCCTGCCCTGTTCCCTGGACTAGAGGAACCTGTCCCAGCCCACGAGGTCTTCGCGCTGACCTACCCCTGAGAACTGGGACTTGGCCATTGCAGCCATGCCCACCTCTGGGCCTGGCCCACACTGTGGCGCTGCCAGCTGGTTTCATGGTGGTGAGCTCTGCGTTCCCCATAAGGGCCTTCACAGACTCTGAAGAGAGCTGAAGCAAGCTGGGGGCGCAGGAACTCTTCCTTTCCCCAGGGGTCTTCATCTACTAGGGGCTGGTGCCCTTCCCCCATAGGCTTGTACCAACGTCACCAGATAAAGTGTAGGACACCCGGTTAAAACAGAGTTTTAGGTGAGAAAAAAAAAAACTTTTTTAGCCTAAGTATGTCTCAAATAATGCATGGGAATTTTTTTCCCTCAATCTAACAACCTTAATTTGTACTTACTACTCGGTTTTCATAAAAATCACATCTATATTCAGGTAAATAATTACACAGAAAACAAAACATACAGACGCTGTTAAAAGGTGGAATCCTTAAAAACATCCGTGGTGCTCTGTTTCTCACTCTGATGGATGGCTTCTTCAAGGATGGGTCTTTAATCATCCTCTCTATAGCTCACTGGGAGTCCCTCACCTCTGCCCGACCTTTCTCACTCGGTTTATAATTCTCTTCCCGCGATCAGTCTTTGCATCATTAAGTTCAACGACTTTGATCCTTTCTCTCTTCCCAAGCAGTTACCATTCAACCGAATGCTTCACCTTGGCTTGCTCTGTCTTACGATGACATATCAAAACATCTCTTTACCAGTCAGTGAACACATTAAGAAAACATTGCATGGCCAGTAAGTCATTCCCCAATTCTTCCAAACTGACCTCGAGGGTCAGATTTCTCCTCTTGATCGCCCAGGCTCTCTAAGAAATCCTTCCAGAAAAGCAACACTGGGACCCCAGCCCGAGTTTGGATCTGGTCCATCGCTGCTTCCCATCAGCTGGGGAAGGTCCCAGTTGGGAAAAGCAAAGGACCAGAGAAAGGTCCAAACAATTTTCTCACAAAGGAAAACACTGAATTTTTCTCTGCAGCCCGGGGCCACGTCAACCATGTTCTTTACAGATAGTGCCACACAAGGGGCACACCACCACCACCCCAAGAGGTGGAGAGAGTAACCCACTTATAAACGCATGCCCGGTGTAGGGGAGGCTGTGAAGGGAAACTAGCCCTGGGATTACTTTCAGTTTTCAAGGAGAGTGACTGGGGTTGCAAGTGAGAGGCGGTGGGTAAGGCTCAGAGAGAGGACCAGGGTAGCCAACGAGGTCTGACAAGTCACGGACGCTCCCAGGGAGGGCCAGTTAGGGAGAAAGGAAGGACATTAGTGAGATCAAGAAAGAGTTGTTAATGCATCAAGGGGGAGAAACACTTTGAATGACTTTGGTCACTGAAAACAGCCATGGTGTTAGAGAGGCAAGTGATGTGGTTGCTATTTAAAACTTCCATCATATTACATTGCCATCACTTTCTCACTTTCTTTTTAAGATTTTATTTATTTATTTTTAGAGAGGGAAGGGAGGGAGAGAGAGAGAGAGAGAGAGAGAGAGAGAGAGAGAGAGAGAGAGAGACATCAATGTGTGGTTGCTGGGGGCTGTGGCCTGCAACCCAGGCATGTGCCCTGGCTGGGAATCGAACCTGCAATGCTTTGGTTTGCAGCCCACGCTCAATCCACTGAGCTATGCCAGCCAGGGCTACATTGCCATCACTTTCAATAAACTATCACTTTGTTCCCCTCGAGGAAGGGAAGATATCACTATTATCCTCACTCCACAGGGGAGAACGTGTGATAGGGGAGGAGGACACGGGAAGTTCTAGGCACCCAGGTGTCCTGACTGCTGGTCCGGAGTGCCTTCCTTGCCTAGCAGACAATTGTTGCTCTATTAGGAACCGACGGGACCCTGGCCAGGGTGCGGCTTTCAGACTCACCCCGGTGAGTCCCGAAGTGCACGCTGGGGTTTGGGACCAGGCTGTGTCAGCTCAAGTAGCCCAGTGCGAAGAGGGAGGCCTGGGTTTGGGTCTCAGCTCTTGTTTGCCCACCTGCATTCTCTTGTCTGTAGCTGGCAGAGTGACAGTTACCTCGCATAGGAGTCGCGAGCTGCCGTGAGCCGGCGTGTGTGGAGTGCTGGCGCCAGACTGCAATAGGCGTGAACATTATTATTAACAGTGACTCTAATTGCAGGTTCGGGGATCTCACTTGTGAAGAGGAGCTCAAATGTATGCAAATCCCCACTAAGACAGGGATGAAACGGGTGAGAACTGGTAGCTTTTCAAAGCTACCAAAAGGCTTGTCGAGTTAATATGTTGTTTTTGAAGTGACCAGAGAGAGTGACAGATTAATAATGGCTCACATCTGTCGACGGCTCCTGGTGTGCCGGGCACGGTGATAAGCCTTTACCTGCACCCTGTCACCTTATGAGTTAAGGATTGTTGTTCTTCTCACCATTTTACAGTTAGGAAACCTTGGCTGAGTGGGATTCAGAAATCGCCTGATGCTACACATGTCCTAAGTGGTAGGCTCAGGACTCCTTAGGTTCATGCTCTCAGGCAGGTAGCCCGGCCACACCGTTCTCGCAGGGGTGTGTGAGTGTGAGTGCGAGTGTGAGTGTGCATGTGCCCGTGGGTTCAGAAGACAAGACACCAAAGATGAGCAGTGACTGATGACAGTGGGCCACCAGGCGATCTGCACTTCTCCTTCATGCCCGACTTGCGTACGCGCTGCTGTTATCACTTGAAGTATTTTCCATTCTGATAACATGTATAGGCTTTACAAAAATAATCCAGAATGAGGCTTCAAAAATATAATGAAAATGACCAGTCCTTGGATGCATGGGGGATAGGAAGGACTAAATAGCCACGGCATTTTCAAGGTCCACTGTAATTAAACTTTCAAGTTTTTATTTTCATCAAAGAAACCTTCAGAATGAAATGAGCATCCTGAAAACACCACTTACATTCCTTCCTGCCACTTAAAAGCTCAGGTTCCATTAGCCCTGTTTTTGGGGCAGAAGGCCTAAGTTCTAATCTTAAATCTGTTCATAATTTGAGCGTCAACATTAACCCCAAGATTTTCCCAATACTTTATAACACCACCGATGAGTTCTTAAAACGTTTTGTCTCATGGCACTTTCCCTTCGCAGGACTGTTTGCTCCTCATCAGCAAACATGCTTCTCGTCCATGGCCATCACGAAAGACAAAATGACGGAAGATCAGTGAAGCAAACATTCGTCTTACTGTTTGCTCTGAGCTCTGAAGTCTTCTTCAAGGAGAAGAGCGATGATAAATTAAGATTCGGTACCCGCTGTAAACGGAGCTGGTCTTCAAAGACAACCTTGGTCAGGGGATAAAGGAGTTGAAAGCAAATCAAAGGAACTCGAAAATGTGTTTTCCTGTGTTTCTGCTGTTGGTCACGATGCAGGAGGAGCAGGCAAGAGCTGCCTGTCCTCCAGAGCTGGTGCCCAGGCCAACCCTAGTGAGAGCTCCTGGGGTCCTCAGGTCAGGTGGCCTGGAGGGCAGGAGGGAGGTGTGCTGAGAAGCCCCCATGGAGGCTGTGGGGGCCGAGGTGTGCCCTGCCTGCATGTACCACTAGAGATTGCTTAGAAGAGGAGGTTAAGAGGCTCTCTTGGGAGCAAATGGCTTGGAGCTCAACTAAGCAAGGAGTCCAGGTTGTGTTTACAGAACTGACCACCTGCAAATGCTCCCACCTGGAATTCTCTGGCTGGGCTGGGCTAGGCTAGACGCCCCGGCTGCCATTTGAAGGTGGCAGGGAGGTCTTATGGCCCCATTTACACTGACCCAGGACTACTCAATCAGTGAAAATCCGTGGCAGGGAGGAAAACAGAGACGACTTGTTTGCCTTTGTACTAATTTACTTTAACAGTAATGCCTGCAGATAAGTTTTAGGAAGCTCACCTGCACATTTGCACGGCTGTTTGAATTTTGCTTATTTTCTCTGTCAAAGTAGAAAAGCAGGATTGACCTCAGAGTCTCCCAGACTGTGATTCCAGACTGAGACTTCAGGGACACGGGGCACACTGACCTCTGGGTCGTTGTCCTGACTCCATAGGCTTCCAGCTTAAAACACACCTGGCAACCATGGTGTCTGGAAACACAGAGTATTATTTTTAACACTGTTTTATTTTTTACAGGTTGAAGACCCTGACAGAATTTTGCATATTTTACCTATGTTTCCAGAATTAACAGACATCATACATTCTCTCTCACTCTCTCATTTTCTCTTTTAGCTCTTCTTCCTACATCCTCCGTCCCACCTCATCTTATTTTGAGCCACCGTTGCAGTCAGGGGCTGATCAGGGAAGCAGATCCACTAGGACTAATACGTGACAATGGATTCGACCTCACACAACTGGGAGCTGGTGAGAGCGTGAGCTGGTGAACGTAAAAGTCTGTCGCTTCACTGACGGGGCCTGAATGTCAGGAGGGCAGGCAGCCAGGAAGGAAATACGCAGATGAGGGAGAGCCAAGGCCCACAGGCCTGTGGAAGGATGAACCAAGGGTACAGGGACCATCTCCCGCCTCAGCCTCCAGCTGCCATAGTTTCACCGGCACCCTTCAACATGGAACTCAACACGCCCTGGCCCGGGCGTCAGGGGAGCTGTGCCAGGACACCCGGGAGGACCTGGGACGGCACCCCACGAGGTGCATTATCCGACAATGATGTCCAGTGCCCTGCAATGACCTGTTGAGGATGCATGCACAAACACACATGCAAATACAGCTGCTGCTTCACTCACATTCCAAGTCTGTGCACAGGGCCTCCCACGGCCCACACCCACCCAGCACTGTGCAGTGCAGGTGTGGGAAATGCAACTCAAGCTTAGTTCAGCCAACTCCAAACAAGCCCACCACTGCCTCCCCTCAGGGCACTGGCCCCCGAGTGAGGCTGTGAACATTTTATCTCCTACCCGGTTTAGGGTAGGGATCCCTAAACCTTTTCCATATGGGGCCAGAGTAGAAGTGTCTCAGGATCTGTGGATCATGTATGGTCTCTGTTTTACTCTCTTTACAGCCTTTACAAAAGGAAAATCCATTCTCAGCTGGCAGGCAGGAGTTTCTGTTCCCTGGGAAGAAGGCCCTAGCCTGAGTCAGGAGGCTCTTCTGGGAGGCCTAGGGGGCGTCCCCTCACCCCATAGGGGGGTGTCCCCTCACCCTTTAAGGGGGCTTGGACCTTCTCATCTGCAAGGCGAGTGTCTGCGAATAGTTTTGCATCAGGGGTGCACACCAGAGACACAGTGAGTCTCAGTGTTGAGGGCGGGGTCCCGCAGGTGAGTTCGGTTTGCAGTTGCAATATAGATTCTTGTTGCCATACAGATTACAATGTAATTATTATTACAATATATTCCCAATGGGCATTAAGTCCCATGTACCTTTCCTCTTCTTTCAAAAGTGAATTAATGGACATACTTTATTTTCACAATCCTGGATGGATGAGACCCTTTTGCAAACGTAGTTTCTGGAGATGATCTAAACGCTGTTGTCTACACCTCCACATGGGTCAGAGAGTACCACCGTCATAAGAGGGGTTTTAAGAGAAAGGATTTAGACTGAGTGGTGAAAGTTTGCAAAAACCGTGTTTGTTTTTGCAAAAACAATAAACTTACCACTTGTTTATGCAGAAAAGACTAAAATGCTTATACAAATACCAGCCGTATTCTATTTTTTTTTTTTTTGGTAAGGATCCATTTCAATCTATTTCAAACATATAAATCAGAGGGGTAAATTGGGAACACCAACACAGACTGTATTTTTGCAAACACAGCACATGAAAAAGCGCATAACATATAATACCTCTATTTATTTTTAGGGGGCCAGTTATGGAAACTCCAAATCTGGACCCATGGGGGTGGAAGCCTCCATTCTCAATGGCTGATGCTCCTGCCGGATATAATGGGGCTGGTGCGGGGCCAGTCACAGAAAACACAGAAACACGAGACTCTTGTTTGAAGGAGGAATATTTTTTCCATTCAGCAGACGTTTACTGAGCTTTCATTACGTGTTAAGTGCTGTTCCAGTTAGAGAAGCCAACCCAACCCAAGACCATGAAACTGTTTTTTTCCCGGAGTCATTGATAAAAATGTTAAACACCAGCTTCAGAAATCACTGCAGGGTCAGGGGTGCTCCTTTCTGTAACTGTCCCTAGACAAACTCTGACATTCTCCGTCAGCCAGGCAGGTTCTGTGAGGCGAAAACATAAACTAAAGACATTCCGTAGAGAGAAGCTCATCATAGAGAAGAAAGGTGCAGAAGCCCTGGCTGGATGGCTCGGTTGGCTGGAGGGTCATCTCATAAGGTTGCCGGTTCAATTCCTGGTGCAGAAGATATTTGAGGGGTAACTCACAACGGTCTCACACTGTGACAGTCAAGTCGATGACGCCCACACATCGGTGACTGCCGATCTCCTGCCTTGTCCTTGGACTGTGTATGCTGGGAGGGGTCTCGCGTAGAAAGAATCTGAACTGTCTTGCTCTGAATCACAACACATGGAGTGCTCTCTCTTTGTCTCAGAGAGCACTGGGTTCACCTGCCTGGGCTATTAAAGCTGTGAAATAACCAGCCGACATTTCTGAAAAGCAAATATTCCTGAAGAGTTCTGCTTTGTTTCCTTTTGATCACTCCTTTATTACAACAACTAGTAACAGAATGAGATAAATCTCTTAAAGATATATTTCCCAATCACATTTTTTTTTTTCCTACAAGCTGAGGTCACCCACCATCTTTTAAATTTGAAATAGCAAAATGGAAAAAAAATCTCCAGGGATGAGTACCACAAACTGTTCTGGGGACCCGAAAGTTGTGCACAAAGGTGTTTTCAGTAAGCCACAGCTCAAAAACTTTTTCAGAGGGTGGCCAAAAATTCAAGAAACTTTTTGCCACTTCATCTTTAAGCTGATATCTTATTGTTATAAAATCAGCCATTTAAACTCTGGAAACCCTTTCTAAGCAGAAGCTCCCTGCTGTTTTCTTTGACTAAGGCCTATTCCTTTAAAATGGAGAGTACAGACATATTCTATTCCATACCTTAAAACCTGGGACTTGGTGGTTAGCTAGACATGGGGGTTGGGGTGGTCAGTTCCTCCAACGGAGTACGGTCTTCTCCAGGCCTGGGCACCCCTGGAGAAGGCGGTAAGTGGTGGAAGAAAACTTTTTCAGGTGTTTCCTCCTCTTGATGACAAATTTGTGCCTGCAGACTTGTGAGAAAATAAGCTTCTTTCTTTAAGCTGTCCAGTCTGTGGTGCTGGGAAGTCCTAGCAAACTGACACTTTTTAAAGCCGACTGTTGTTGCATTGCGTGTACACGCCACACTTTGTTTCTTCATTCGTCCATCGGTGGAGGTCTGGGTTGTTTCTACCCTCCGGCTGTTAGCAACACGGTGGCTGCAGACGTCGGTGTGCAAATGCATGTTTGGGTTTCTGCGTTCGATTCTTCTTCGGACATGCGCCGTAGAACTGCGATTGCTGGGTCATAGGGTAATTCTAAGTTTTAAATTTAATTTTAGTTTACTTTTCTGAGGAACTGCCATACGTTTTGCACTTTCTACTTTCCTCACCACTCATAATAAAAAGAGGAGATGTGAAGCAATATGTAAGTACATGTATTGGTTTAGATTCTGGAAATTTGACCTCTGTTCTCTTTTAAATCACTCCTGTCTTCTGCTATGAAGAACATTTCCTCATAAAGACAGAATTGGTGTTTAATCATTTTTTATGAGTTATCTCAAGTCCTTTATCTTTGCCCAACCTTTCCACTCAGTTTACAGGCTTTCTCACCCCTTGGTTATTCTTAGGACCATTGAGTTCAGCCACTTTGACCCCTTTTCACTTCCCAGGCAATCACTCTTAAGTGTCCTTATCACTGTGACCAACACATCTTGTTTCATCCTCCATCAGAATGCCTCCTTTTCTGCTGGCTAATGATCCACGACGATGGGAAACACTGAGAGGGAGCTGGGTCCCCACACCTCATAAATTGTCCCCAGGCAGGCCGGCATCCCCCTTGCTTTCCCCGTGGGGGAACCTCCAGAGGAGCAACTTTGGGATGTAAACAGTGAGTCTGAGCTGAGCCACAATGGCTCCGAATTGGCTGGAGAAGCCTTGGTCAGGGAAAGCAAAGACATCTGCACGAAAAGATGATGCTTCCCCTAAAGGCCTCTGAGAAACTATCCCTCCATCTGTGCAAATCAGCATGTTTGGGTATTGTGCAGAAGCCCCATGAAAACCCACCTCATTTTCTCCTGAAGAGACTTCAGCGCTCTCTGTTCACACTGATGAACAAGCGTGAGTGCAAGTCTTGGAGAACGGGGCGGAGGGGAGTCACAGCCAACCCTCCAGGGCCTGGTTTAGTGGTGGGAGGATGGTTGGGATGACAGGGGAGTCTGGGGAGGCAGGAGGAGCTGGAAAGAAATAAGTAGGTGCCCTAGGTAGCTTAATTACTTTAAAAAGTTGAAAACCAAACAATAAATTTCTTAAGTAAAATAAAGATGGCGTTAGATTAAATGTATTAAGGGAGTGTTTTGGAGGTGATATTTGAATAAGTGTAGCCAAACAGACAGTTGGAAAAAACCATGATGGTAAAACGATGATGGTTCTGGACAGGCGAGTTATCACGAAATGATTGATACCTCTTTACTTTGATCGGGAGGGTGTTCACAACTGGTAAAGGGCGGGCGGGGGGCCCTTTGGTATTAGTAAAATTCTATTGCTTCATTTGCTTGACAGTTAACATAAAGATTCACTAACTGAACCCATGATCTGTGCATTTTTCTATATGTACATTACACTTTTTAAAAAGTTTATGGGAAGAGGCACCTCTAGAATGATAGTTGAGGGCCTTTGAAAATCCATTTCTTCATAAAAGCAACACAATCACTGGAAAAAATATCAAGAGCAACTTTTTCAGAACTCTGGAAATTAACTAAAGGCTTGAAGTAGTCTAAAAAGCAGTTTTTCAAGAAAAATGGCCAGATCTCAGCAAGCCCAATGAGCTTTGTAGCATTTTGAGTTACACTGTTCCTGTCCCTTTCCCCACAGTTCCACGCAGCTTTGAAAACCAGCAGCCTCACAACTCGGGCAGCCATGGAAACAAGCAGCCCAGCCACCACTGGGGCAGAACAAGTCGGGAGGTTCTCCAAAGCCCCATTTCCAGAGATTGCTTAGTATTTGTCCCGCCTGGCAGCTCTCTGCAAGCTCCATTTTCAGGACTTATCTTCATTTGATTGTATTCAGAGCTGATTCGGCAAGAACAGCCCAATCCCTAGGTCATTTGTTGAAAACAATCAGTGACAATTGTTTAACATCCCTAGATACCTGAGAAAATATTAGCAAATCATACAGCCAATAAGGGACTTGTATTTAGAATATACAAAGAACTCTTACCACTCAATAACAAATACAGGCACTAATACAATTTGAAAACGGGCAATGAATTTAAATAGACATTGTTCCAAAGATACCCAAATGGCCAAAAGCACACGAAAAGGTGTTCAACATCATTAGTCGTCAGTAATACAAATCAAACCACAGTGAAACACCACTTCACACCCACTGGGGTGGCTGTGACAATAAATAAAGATAATAACTGTTGGTGCGAGTGTAGAATAAATAGAACCCTCATACACTGGTGTGGGAAAGTAAACAATACAACCCTTCAGAAACACAGTTTGGCAGTTCCTTGGAAAGTTACACATAGAGTTACCATATGACCATCTGTTCTATTCCTAGGCATACACCCAGGAGACCTGAAAACATCTGTCTACGCAGAAACTTGTACACCAGTATTCACAGCATTACTTGTAAAATTCAAAAAGTGGAAATAATCCAAATGCCCTTCAACTGATGGATGGCTAAACAAATGTGATGTATCCATATTATGGAATACTATTTAGCAACTTCTGAAACATCCTACAACCTAGTTGAACACTAAAGGCATTGTGCTAAGTAAAAAAAAGCCAGTCACCAAAAAGTACACGTTGGAACGTCTGGAATAGGCAAATCTCCATAGACAGAAAGCAGCTTGGTGGCTGCCAGGGGCTAGATGATGGGGCAAACGGGAAATGATGGTGATTGGTATGGGGCTTCTTTTTGGAAGGATGACAATGTTCTAAAAGGAGATATTAGTGACTTCTAACTCTCAATTGTACACTTTAAAAGGGTACATTTTATAATATGTGAGTTGTATCTCAATAAAGCTATTATGAGACAGGAAAGTTTGCCCTGACTGGAGTGGCTCAGTTGGTTCAGCATTGTCCCGCAAAGCAAAAGGTCGCTGATTTGATTCCCAGTCAGGGCACATGCCTGGGTTGCAGTTTGGTCCCTGGTCAGGGCTTGTATAAGAAGCAATGATCAATGTTTCTCTATCACGTCTATGTTTCTCTCCCTCTCTTTCTCCCTCCCTTCCCCTCTCTCTAAAAGTAAATAATTAAAATCTTTAAAACAAGGACAAGAAAATTTATTTTAAAATTACTTCATATTATTATTAATCATATAATATCACCCCAAGGGTGAGGCAGTTTTCCAAGGCACGGATGCAGCCCTATCAAGTCAGGGATGAGGTGTGTGTTGTACACCGGTGCTTTCCTCCTATGTAGAACCAGGGCTCAAACATGGTGGACGGTCAACAGATATCCTTACACAAATAAAAATGTAGAAAGGTTAAGAAACTGTCTAGAACGGGATTTCTTGATCTTTGATTCCTCCCTTCCACAGAGGAGAGGGGTGGGGACAGCAATGTCATGAACAAGGAGCTTGAGGTGCTCTGGCCAGGATGCTGCTTACAGAGTATGACTGCGTGCCTCGTACGGGGGTATCGGTGTGCTGTCCAGTTAGGGCGCAGGCGCTCTCTGTCGGGACAGGCATTCTATTTATGAGATGGGTAAGAATGGACAGAGCATCCTAGCAAAAAAAAACAAAACAAAACAAACAACCCCCCCTCAAAACCCCTCAAAAGCCAACCTCACAGGTCATGGAGACAGGTAAACCTAGGCTCAGCTCCAGGCTCTGTTCCTTAGCAGGTGTGTTGACCTAACCTTTCTCAGCCTATATTTCCCCATCTCTGAAAGGAGATACTATTACTTGCCTTTTACATCATAAGGTGGTTGTAAGAATTAAATGAGAGTATATGTAATACACATGGCTCATATGGATATTTGAGAAATAATTTTGTCATTGATAGCATCTAATAAATAGGGTTTTCCAAATATCCTGGAAAGAAAAAAATAAATGTAGATGGGCCAGTGGTTGTTCTTAGACCTCTCAGAAGGCCCTGAAAAGGTTTGAAACCTCCCCGCACCCTCCCGACTTGCTGGCCCCGAGCCAGCTGGAGAAGAGCAGTGACTCCTCCCCCTACCTCAGCCCCACTCCCTTGCAGCCATCAGCCTGGCTTGACACCGACATAATTATGCAGGGGGTATGGTGGCCAACAGGTATGAGACAGGAAATAACTCACCACCAGGAAAGAAGAGGAAAACAAGTAATTTGTACTCATGTCAACCAAGCATGTTCCCTGTTCTACAATGTTGCCACATTTAATCCTTTGTTCTTCCAATTAAAAGGGAGTACATGCCCATAAAAAAGTTAATTGTGTCCGAGTACATAGAGAAGGGCTGACTGAACTTGAACTGGTTCCAGTGAAAAGAAAAGAGCTTTCATTTTGTTCGACACCTGTAGAAGACACAGGTTGCAATGCTGGAGAATAATCCGCCATTGCTAGGAAATCTGTGAGGAAGCCGTAATTTGTGTTAGCTCCGTCAGCATGGTGGCTCGCACACTGTTTATTCCAAACACCTATTTCTTAACAGCTCTCTCCCTACAGCCTGCACTAGAGTGGAATAAACGTAACCGAAGAGTGCCCTCCAGAGGTCACTGGGAATTCAACTGCGCTGACGGAGAGGGGGAAAAAACCCAAGAGACACAATTTTATTTTCTTTTACATTATGTGAGTTAGCACTCAAATTTTGTGTCCGAGGACTCATTAGAACCCAACTGATTTGTCACCCAGCAGCATCCTTTGGCGGGAACTTACTTGTTTGCGAGGGATACTTTTTTTTTTACCTTATTTTATTTTATTATTATTATTTTTTTAATTTTATTTTAATCATTGTTCAAGTACAGTTTTCTCCCCTTTACCCCCAGTCCAACCCACCCACCCCTCCCTCCCAACTTCCCTCCCATTACCACCCTCCCCCTAGTTTTTATCCATGTGTCTTTTAACTTTGTTCCTGTAAACCCCTCCCCTTTTCCCCTGAAACTCCCTCTTCTCTCTCCTCTGGTCACTTTCTGCCTGTCCTCTATTACAGTGTCTTTGACTATATTTTGCTTGTTTCTTTGTTTTGTTGTTTAGGTTCCTGTTAAAGGTGAGATCATATGGTATTTATCTTTCACTGCCTGGCTTATTTCGCAAGGGATACTTTTTGAGGACACGGAAATCTTGCAGAAACAAGTCCAGCGAGGCACTGTGGGAACGGGTGCCGGAAACCGCAGGCTCTGAGCCCCGGAAAGCTGCTCTCCGGTCCCTGTGTCTCTGGGGACGTTGTCTCTCATCCCTGCCCCTCCCTGCCTGTCCACTCCGTGTGCCTCCAAAGGGACCGGCTTCCTCTTGATGTCTATCCTTCTGTCACTTGAGGCATGTGGCTCTGGCTCTCTGGACATGATTCCTGACCGTTCACCTCACCTCCAGCAGCGAAGCAGCTGGGTCTCTCACCGGCCTGATTCCAAATTTCCAGGAGACAAAACTGATTACCAATCAAGTCCAACAGTTGGATTCAGTTTATCCACCCTGGTGGATGGCCAGTGGGTGGAGGTAGAGGGGTGTGTGTGTGTGTGTGTGTGTGTGTAGGGAGGGAGATAGAGTCAGGGTCACGTGGTACAAACAAATTCAGCACACATACAACATACAGAACTGTGGGAAGCAGACTCTTCAAAGAGTCTGGTTTTCTTTAAATAGCAATAAGCTAGCATTTATAGTTTACCATGGACCAGGAACTCTACTAAGAGTTTTATAAACATTATCTCCTCTTGAAGATGATCAAAACTATGAACAGTAAAATGACAACGAACTCACAACTATCAGCAAATGAACAAAAACCAGAAACAAACTAAGCAAACAACTAGAACAGGAACAGAATCACAGAAATGGAGATCACATGGAGGGTTGTCGGTGTGGAGGAGAAAGGGGGAGGACGAGGAACAAGAAGCATAAATGGTACGTGCAAAATAGACAGGGGAGGTTACGAATAGTATGGGCAATGGAGAAGTCAAAGAATTTATACGTACGACCCATGGACATGAACTAAGGTTGGGAAATGCTGGTGGGAGGGGTGGTGCAGGGCAGAGGAGAATAATGGGGTAGAAAAATGGGACAACTGTAATAGCACAGTCAATAAAATATACTTTAAAAAATTATCTCATTTAATCCTTATAACGTGATAATCATGTCCCGCCTTCAGAAGTAACTGCTGAGAACAATGGTTGTGTATCTGATGCATTTTATTCCCATTTTAAAGATGAAGGAACCAAGGTTAGAGAGGTCATGCTGAGATGGAAGCCGAGAAAGTCTGATTCTAAACCCGTCCTTTCGCCACTAGGCCCTCCCTGACCCAGTGCTGTCCCTCGGGAGAGGCAGGCCCCCGTGGCTAAGGCCACAGAAAGAACTAACTTGGTCTCACTCTCAGGGAGTTTGCAGTCTGATGGCGGGAGGCACGGTCCACACATGTGAGAGAATTAGCAAAGTGCCAAGCTGTGTGTCGGCCTGTGTGAGCTTTCTCCCACTGGACAACAAATGACCGGACGTGTAGAGGCTGTGGAGCCTGTACGAGCCCACAGTTCTGTGGGTCAGATGTGCAGGGCATGTGGTGGGCTCTCCGCTCGGCGTTTCTTAAGACTGACATCACGGTGTTGGCTGGGGTCGGGGGCCTCTTCCAAGCTGGTTGTTGGCAGAGTTTGGTTCTTTGTGGCTTTAGGACCGAGCTGCCCACTTTCCTACTAGATGTTGGCCAGAGACTGACCACCTGAACGCCCAGAGCTTGCACGGTCCCTTTGCCAGCTCCCAAATGGGGGCACTTGCTTTCCTCCAGGTCAGCTGGGTCCAGGGCCCCGGATTCCCCCTCTGCTCCCAGCCTCAGGAAACAGCTCTGCCTTTCAAGGGCTTCTATGATCAGGCCAGGCCCACCATGGTGTCTGACTATGACGTAAAACCCCATCACGGGAGCAATGCCCCAAGTTCCCAGTCCAGGGGCGATGAGGACATGCACACAGTGGGAGTCCTGCCTGCCATACCCAGGGAAACAGAAGGTGTGTGTGTACAGGTCAGAGCCGTTCTCAGGACGGGGAGGAGAGATCTCTGGCAGGTGGCTTGGACTGGGCCTGGAAGGACTGCCCACGCCAGAAAAGACAGTCTTCCCCCGGGATGGCCTTAGAAGCTTGACGCCATGACTCAAAATAATTTGGAACAATTAATAGGTAAGGATTTCAAGTAATATTAGAAGAAATTTCAGCACTGGCCTGGAGGAGGGAGCTAGCACTGCTAGACGTTATAACATGATCAAAATCCAGTTGATGAGGATACAAATAGACACAGAACAAAAATGGGACAGTCAGAAATAGAAATGTATGCATAGGAGTGTGTGTGTATGTGTGCATCACAATAAATCAAGCCTCACAAATCAATTAAAGAAAATTAGTTATTAATAAGTGATCTTTGGATAATTACATAGCAAGTTATTAAAAATTAGATATAAATTTTCCACTCTACTACATCAAGGTAGATCCCAGCTAAATTAAAATTTTAAAGTATGTAGATAAGCTTGAAATACAATCAAGAAAATTGGCAGAAGAGTTTCAGGCCTGAGAAGATGGTGATGTCCTGAGACTGGAAGCAGTGAAAAATCACAAAAGAAAAAACCACAAAGTCACGCACAGGAACAGCTGGAACTTCTTTACAGTAATAACCACAATCTTTTAAAAGATTAACCACATAGGGCAAAACGATTGAGGTCTATAACATGTAAGTGCTCATTCCAGCACTAAAGGAAGATTGGGACCCCACCAGACAGCGGGTAAAAGACAAGAACAGACGATTCAGACAGCAGGTAGAATGAAAGAGGGGAGATAAACTAGGGAAGCATGGTCAAGCATCCTGGTAAAATAAGTGCAAAGTAAACCGTGAAGGTGAGCCATACTTCTGTTCACTGAATACCATTTGAAGTTACACAGGGTGGGGTAAAGGTAGGTTTCTGGTTGTGAATATGCGGAGCGCAGTCTATTCTTGCATTTGTGTTTATTACTTATTGTCTTCCATTCTGCAGGGACAGCTGTGAACCTACCCTTGCCCCACCCTGTAACACCCAGCCCTGAAGGGTCCCGGTACACCGGCACCTGTACATGTTTGGTGAGAGTGTACTTCGGTAAAGCCATTTGTGAGAAGCAGCTCAGCGGGATGTCCTTTGACACAGGACTTCCATTCCTGGAAATCTGTCCTAAGAGCACAGTTCAGAAGGAAAAACGGAGTCACGGTCACGAGCACTGTGAACTGGTACTTCAGGCACAGCACTGGAGACCTGGGAGCAGCAGGGTGAGCATCTTTCCTGCGTTCTTGGTGATGGCTGTGCCTGTCGTGACCACTCAATAAGGTGGAACACATTTGAAGTTGTTAAGGGCAAAAGAATAACACAGATTCCGCATGTGTGGCTATGTAATGTTTTAAAAGCATTCCTGTGGCATTGGTGAAACTGTGAGAAAACAGCACCTTTATGTACTGTCAGAGGGGATACAAATTAGGGTAACTTCTTGGGTGAAACAATTTGCAATGTGAGTAAAAAATTTAAAACCTGATTCGTTTGAGGATTCCACTTGTAGGAATGTATCCTTCATATAAATGTAAAATTCTTGGTAGGATTTCTGACATAGCAAAAAAGGTGACCACAAAATGCTCATCAACTGGTGACTAATTAAATAAATCATATGAGAACCCTTCGGTGGAATATTATATGGCTGTTAAGAAGAATGAGAGAAATGACATGTTCTTCTGATTTGAAATAGTCTCTAAGATAGGTTTTCAAGTTTAAAAAAAAAGTTAAGATGCAGATAGTATGAATAGTGTGTCCCTACCTGTGTAAAAGCAAAGTAACACAGAGAACTTGTATATGTTTAGAGGGTTCTTGCAAAAACACCCCAAAGTGGTAGCGGGGTGGGGCCCTGGAGTGCAGCTGGTGGCAGAGACTAGGCAATGGGTCTGAAGTGAGAAGACTTATCACTCACTGTCCTTTGGGTCTTATTTGAATGCCTTGCCCTGTGCATGCATTACTTTCCAATGCAAAGAACTGTTAAGAAAGGTAGTCTAATATATATATATATGTATGTATATATACACACACACACACACACACACACACACTAGATATATAATATATATACTAGATATATTGTATATATATATATATATCAGATGAACATAGATGAGATTAAATTAAACCTATTGCATTAGTATGGTGGTTTGCGTGGTCACAGGTAATATCTTAATGTAGAAAAATTAAATTGAGAATTAGTGTAGTGGAACCGCAAGTCATTCTTTCCTTTAAAATGCTATTTGCAATGTTGTTTTAATGTTGCCAATGAAATAAATAAAGATTAGTGTGTGGGCTGGGACTGGGTGCTTGAGGAATGAACTAATAGCTTTGTAACTACGTTGCTCTGGAATAAATAAGCAGAAGAATAATGAGCTGAGGGGAGCTCACGAAAGTGGTCCAGGGAACGGGCAGTTAGCAACAGGGCTGAGAGGAGGGAGCCAGTGTGTCTGCCTGCTGGGACGCCTGGCCGGACACCCCGGTGGGAACCCAGGGGCACCTAGAAAACAAGCGAGGAGGAACCGGAGGAACTTAGGAGGAAGACCCAGGCGGCAGAGCCCGAGGACACCAGCCCTCTGGAGAGCCAGACATGTGCACGGGGTTGATGAGAAATGCCCAGATCCCCCAAATCTCAAATGAGACGTTTCCATGGGGAGACAAGGCTGACCTCTACACCTAGTGGTGACTACTCTAAAAATGTTAATTTCTCACTCTTCCTAGAAAGAAAAAGATGAATATGCACCTCCTCTGTATATACATTTGCATGTACCATTGTACTAATACAGTATATGCATTATAAAACATAAAAAAAAAGCATTTCAGTATTTAAAATAGACACACTTAACCTCAAGTGCTTTACTAAAAAAATAATATAAAGTGAGTATTATTTTTAGGAAAAGCTATGTAGTTAAATATACTTCAAGGTCTTTAAAAACTTGGCCTAACACTTTGGCATATGACACTACTACGTGAGTATGGTTAGGGTTCAAAATAAATGCGTGCTGGTTTCCAGGGCTGCCGCAGCTCAAGACAGCTCCCAGGGTCGGGGGTCCAAATGCAAGAAGCGGCCAGGGGCAGCATTTAATCAACCATCGTACAGGGGTGGGCAAAATGAGGTTTACAGATGACTGTATGAAAAAAGGACAGGCAGATTATGATCATTGCAATAGCTTTATTAACTCAAAAGAATGCCACAATGCAACTATAAACCTACTTTTGCCCGCCCCTGTGCTCACGTTCCAGCCCCACACACCGCTTTGTGTTAATTTTCAACTTGGTTGCGTTTTTCTTGAAAAGTCATTGAAAAGCACTACCTTTTAGAAATAATTTTTAACATATAAACTCCCTAAAATTCTTTGGAAGATTTAAAAAATAGAAAATTTTGTTCTCCAGGTTTCAAATATGCCTGTGAAACTTTCTGTTGCAAAGAGCCTTTTTTTTTTTTTGTTTACAAAATCATGTCCATATGGGAACATTTCCACTCTCCAAAGTCCATTTTGGAAATGCTCTGTCCGCAGCAGGAGTGTCTCTCAGAGAGCAGTCACTCTCCCGCTTTGTCGTCACCGTCGCCTCATCACCGTCGCCGTGTCACCTCTGCCTTGGAGAGACAGGTCACGTGTGCCGCGCTTTGGTCTGTGACCCCCAGCAAGTGGGCAACTGAAAACCACTTGTTTTCAGACACAAGGTGGGTGAAGGGAAGGCTTGCCTATTTTGTGGAAGGAGAAAAACAGTCATCTTTAGGTTCGACCCCTCTGTCAGGTGCTGTGTGCGCCTCAGGACGGACGGCAGACCTCCACAGAGTGAAACATTTTCGCAGTCATTTCCCATCGTATTACGCAGTAAACATTCTGCTAGTGTTAAAAGTCTTATTTTTATAAGAGGAACCATACGGATGACATTCTTTAGCGTCTCGGGCCCTCTGTCTCTCGCACCTCTGCCATATTGCCTTTCCCAGGACCATCGATTTCATGTTCTGGCCTGCTTTTGTACACTTGCTCTGAATTCTTTTTTTATTCTAGTCAAAGCAGCTGTCACCTTATATAAATTTCCCATAAAGCATTATTTTAGCTAACAAAGTCATTCACTTTTGAAGATACACCTTTTCTGGTATCTCTTTCCTTTACTGGTTCATAAATAAGCGGGTGTCCTATTTCATCACTGAAGCAGAATTAAGCAGTGGTGTAGGCCGGCAGGAAGTTGTTCTGTGTAGTTTGTGTGACTTAGTGGTCAACTAGTGACTTCATGATCAAATTGTGAAGGATTTTAAAAGCTTTTTTAGATTATGCCTTATATCAAATCTACTACTACATGATTGGAAAGTAAGACTTTACGTAGTAATATTTCTTCAAATAAATCTCTCCTACAAATAATAAAGAACCAGTACGTCTTCCATTAACATCATCCATAGGTTCTGGGAATGTAAGCGAAACCATGTACAATGAAACCAGTTCTCACCATAGATTAACTGACATAACCAGAGTGAGGTTGAGGCATCGCATCAATGTTACAACAAAAGGACTTCGCAGGAATCAGAGTTATTCAAGGGCCAGCTGAGCCCTCATTGGGGCCCGTGAGAAACAGCAGTATTTCCCCCCAGTTTCATAGCCAACCCCCCACACTGCATGCTGCTCCTCTAGAATGTCGGTAGGGTTTCTACGCACCTTCCAACAGGATTTGCTGACAGAGTCGAGCATTTTGCTCTGTAGCTCTATTGTTTCCCACGCATCATGTTAGCTATTCTTACCACATCAGGAAGAATGAGTGATTTCCTAATGGTACATGACTTTTTATTTTGCTCTAAGCAATTAAGTAAAAGAATTTTCCAAACAGGCTCTGAAATATTCAGTTTAGTAAAATTCTGAGCTAAATTTAGTATTGCATTAATTTTAAACATTACCCAAACATTTAAAACTATTTGTGTTCATGTTGTGAGAGGTTAGATTTTCAGTCTCTTGCTAATTGTGACGGCCTGATGCCATCAGCAAGTAGGGTCTCAAGGCACAATCTGGGGTTATGCACGAGGTTTTTCTTTAATGATAGAGGCTAGTAATTTATATTCACATTGTCTTTCTATAACTTCAAATTTTATTTTTTTTGTCTTCTTGTCAACCTGGATAAATTGTCATCTTACCTCATAATGTGGCTGAGCACATACCCATGGTAAGAAAAGGGTCAACACAGCTATTTTTCTTATGGTTTACTTACACCTGCCCTGATTATATTATTACTACAATTAATATGCAGTAAGTTAATTATATCAGATATAATTAACATTTACCAAATAAAAAAAATAAAGTTCTTGAGGGATAAAAAGAATTGCACAGTATTATATTAATAATATATTAGATACTATATATAATTATAAAAACAATATATACTATAATATATAATTAGTATTAACAATTCACCTATAACAAATATTTAATATATTATATAATAATATATAAACAATGTATGATTAATATAATTAATATCATAATATGCTGATCCTCTTTTTTCCCCCTCAAGAATTTTAGTTTATCTGTCTGTTTGGTAAAGGTAAATTTAGTTAAAATGAAAGAATTTCATCCGTAAACCTACTTCACCCAGTGAGGCTATGTGAAATAAGTAAAAACTGAGTTAATCAGGAAGGGGCCGTGATGGACTGCCCTCCCCCTGCTGGGACATGTCCTGTGCCACACAGGACACGGGACGTTCTTACATACGGAGTAAGGATACCAGTGCTGATCCTCAGCTAAAACATTAGTCAGGCTCAATTTCTTCATTCCCCCCCTTACCCCATGGATCTTCTTGGGCTTCCTGCTTGGACAGCAGGCTTTCCAGAGCGTGAACCATTTCGGTCAACTGCCATCCGAGTCCTCTCCGCTGCTCTGCTGGCCCAGACAGGACTTCATGGGGACAGACGGCGGCGCTCTGTAAAACCCCTCAGTCAGGGGAAGACCCCAAGACTTGCCATACAGTTTGACAGAGACCTGCACTTCCTGGAGCTTGCATTTTTATAAAGGACACCACCTCCCTTCCCCCTGCGATAGCTCAGACCTCCTTCAGGGACATGTGTGAAAACAGATCTATGGTCCGAAAGTCCAAAAGTTTCTTAATAAATCCCGGCCCCATTTAAGTGGAATAAGCTTCACATCCAGCCTCGAGGGCTGAGCAAACCTGCACTTCAGCTGTGAAAATAGCCCAGGCCTCCATCTCCCTTCCAGCCCCAAAAAGCCACACCTACATTTAAGTTCAAACACAGTATAAATGACAGAGTCATCCTCTCTCTGGTGAAGAAAGAGCCCTGGACAAGGTAACTGCGGGATGGGTGAGCGATTAGGCCATCGCTGATGGCCCTGCACCCAGGTTTCTGTGGCTGAGACAGAGAGCCCTGGTAGTCACATACTGCTCTGTGTCCAGGGTCTGGCAAAAGTAACGTCCACATGAGTGTGGTTGGTAGGGCAATAACATGGGTGTCATAATATATAGTTTTAACTTGAACATTTCACCTAAAATGTTACATGGTGTGCTTGAGTATGATATTGTTGTGATACAGAATTACATGTTTATGATTTTGCAATGAAAGATTTTGTAATATAAAAGGGGCGTTATTTGTGCCAGGCCCCTGTATTTTGACATTGGTAAGCCCTGTCATCCAAAAAGCCCCAGGAGTCACGTCTCCACTGCCCTTGCACACAGAGTAGAACTGAAACTCACAGACTCAAAAATCTTTGGAGAAAGATCATATTTCAAAGAAGAGTCCCATGAAGAAATTTTCATCTGTTTAAAGCCCATGTTTTATTATAAATTTCAGGGCACATACACATACTCGTGCCCTGAAAATAACAGATTTATTCCCCTGCAGGAGGGGGCAACAACCCTTGGTTAAATACTAAAAGGCAGGAACTCAAGTCTTTTAACCTCTGTGCTCGGCCAGCAGGTTGCTCAGGGACAGCTGGGCCAGGCCGCGTGGCTCTCTGCCCGCGCCGTGGAGGCAGAGAGGGGCAAGGGTGGAAGTGCCACAACCTTCTGGAAAAGAAAAACTCAAGAGTCATTTGAGGGCACCTGGTGCTCCAAATGAGAGTAAAAGTGCACAGCACCTAATTTAACCCCAGACTGAGTTAAAAAACTGAGGGAGACATCAAGATTTCTGCAAGTGGCCGGGGGGGGTGAAGGGTGTGAAGTCAGGCTCGTAACACTGTAACCACACTAAGATGTTTTTATTTTTTTTCTTTTTCTGGTGTACAAGTACAATGACAACAGCCCCCAAAAGCAATGCAAAAAGTTTCAAAGCGGGTGTCTTAAGTGGGACATTTGGGTTTGCCATCTTGCACACAAGCAGCGTGGCCCTGATGGCGGCCAGAGGAGAGGCGGGCCACTGGGATGAGGTTAGAAGGCGTCTGCGGATGGAGCTCTCCAACCTCAACCCCGGTTAAGTCCTGAGAGCGGCTCTCCTTGAGGAGCCTCTTCCCTCGCAAGCACAAGCGGACTCTGCAAAGCCACTCTGGCAGTGGCTCTGGACGTGACCTGGCTGTCACGGAGGGTGAGTTAAAGTTGCCAGGCTTCTGAAGAGTGCACCCCCTTGGCCGGCGCAGTGTTTGGTACTGCCTGACTGCTCACACGTTCTGAAGGCTTTCTGATTCCGGAGGCTTACTTGGCCTGGGGAAGCGGGGGCTTCCCTCCACCATCTATCACGAAGACCTCAGCACTGTGGGTTTATCAGACCAGTGACTCATCTACCTGCAGGGCACCTGGAGGCTGTGTGTGTCAAGGGGGAATGCCACTGGGGGGGATGGGGAGGGGGCACTTCCTGGGGGCAGCACGAGGACACCAGTACCTAGAGGCGAGGATGGCGCCTGAGTCACTTTCTGCTCGGGGGCTGCAGTGTTGCCATTCTGGGACAGCTATGAAGGCAGAAACCATGATCCCAATAGCGCAGCTGAGAAACCCACACAGCCTAATAAACCACGAACTTGACTGAAACTCCCAGCACTTTCTCGCACGGTGCTTGACTGACTTCAACCACAAGATGGCAGGCGTCAGCGGGAGATCGCCCACGGCCAGCCCAGAAGCGGAGAGCTGAGCTGAGAGCAAGCTCCCACCACCCCGGCCAACGACCTTCGCTGATACTTTTAATGCAACAAGCTACACCCTTACTGAGGAGAAAGGTTCTTGATGTCACTACCATCCACTTAGAGATGAGGATAGAAAAATATGTAGAGAATATGTAGAAAATCCTCATTTTCTATTTGTTTTTACTGGCAATGGTAAGTTGTTAAAAAAAAGAAACCTATCCTAATTTCATTGGTTAGTCTTTGCAGTGTTGAAGAACATGTTTTAAATTTTGAGTCAGAGGCCCCAAATTCTGGTCCTCACTCTTCTCTTGATAAGATCGCGACCCTGGGAAACCACCTACTCGGGAACGAGGAGGAAACAGGGGTCTGGGATGAGCTCGGGGGTGCCCCCCGGAGACCCAGTCACGCCGCGGAGCAGCACGTGGGGGCGGCAGGCTGAGGAGGGTGAAGCAGGCGCAGATGTGAGGTCCGCGACGCTCCATTTGAACGGCCTCCTCTGGGAGCAGGCCATTCCACAAGACGGGTTTCCCGGATAATTGGATCTTAAATGCTGAACCTTGTTTTCCTTTCAACCTTCGGTAGTGGGAATCTTTCTAAAGTGTTATGATACGCTTCTTGGGCTTCTTAGTGAGCAGAACCTGATGTAACCTTGCCCGAATGTCTCCAGGTCATCACGATGCCCACTTCTCACCACAGACACAGTCCTGAAGGGGGCGCCGGTGCCCTGGGGCACAGACAGTGGGCGCCGGTGCCCCGGGGCACAGACAGTGGGCGCCGGTGCCCTGGGGCACAGACAGTCTGCCTAGTGGCCCCAGAGACCATGGTCTAAAGCTATAATTGGCAATTCCTTCCTTCTTCGATCTCCTACATCACTACCTGCTACCATTTCTCCAAGTAACACCTAGCAGCCTCTTGACACTCTATTTAAAATCTGCCATAATCTAGACAGAACTCAAGGTTGCCATGGGTAACCAGAGTCTGAGCTGGTAACAACCGTACATTTAATTTTACACACAATTTAAAGGCAGTGGGTACTGTGCTAAAGGCTACTCCTGGCTTGGGCTGATCTTCAGCTAGTCCGCCCAAGGGGTAATGCATCTGTAGCAGCTGGCCAATCACCCTGAGCCCCGGGCCCTCTGGCCAGCCCAGCACCCTGTTCTTGCATGAGCTGGCGTCCTTCCCAGTTGGCTAGTACCCACGCCACACCAGTTGCACAGTACTGGAATATCGCACTGGTTTCTGGGTTGAAGATGAGTCTGTTTCCTGGTGAGCAAATTGCCAGAGTTTGAGGCTCTTCTCTGACCCTCACACGCAAAGGCATTTCCTAGGTTGCACGCTGAGCACTGGGTTCAGTCACCTGAAGCCAACCAGCTGGGGTGTTAATAGCTACTTTTGATTGAGTATCGAGCATGTGCCAGATGCACATTCAGTACGTTATATAATCATCTTAGCTCATCCACAAACAGACCCTGTTGGGGAAACAGCGCCAACCTCCTGTGGCTGCGGAACACGCCCATCACAGGTCCCGTAAGTGGGTCTGGGAACCAGATCCCCCTCTTGGGGGTGTGCCCTTTGCACCATGTTCCGCTCAGGTTTATTAACTTATAAGAAAGTCCAGTCAAGGGTCACATCCTGGAAAACATATTTTAAGTGAAACATGGCCCTTTTACTTTTCAAGTAAATGGCTTTTCAAGCTGAAAACACGGCTACTTGTTTTTGGTGTGTGGGTTGTGTTTTAATTAATTCCACATTGTGTCACCAATTTGGAACAATCTGTCCTCAGGGAACAGATCTGGTTTACTTATAGAAATCTAGCTGAGGGAGGGAGAGACTGCGGTTATAAAGTATTTGGAGGAACTAATCAAAAAAAGCTTTCCCAGTTCTCCCTGCACCAAACAGAAGTAAATAGAACATTCCAGAAAGTCCCATCTTCCCAGAGTAGGTATGATAGCGCTCACAAACAAAAACTCAGCTAAGCCTGCAAAACGGAGCTTGTGACATCAGTCATAACTAAGATCCCTCCTGTCCGGAAAAGTTCCCTAGAAGTTCACTCCAGGACGATGCTGTTACCACTCGGGAGGATGAGGGCTCTTGGAGCCAATGGGGAGAGCCTAGGAGCGAGCTGTGGACCGCGGGGGTCTCGGCCAGCTGTCAGCTGGGAGCGGGGTCTGTAGCAGAGGGACAGTCACAGATTCAGCTTTGGAACTGGTCCCGTGGTGCAGACAGATGTCATCCCATGGCTATGAACCCTGTGGTCTCCCCAGGGAGGGACTTTTCAAAGTGACTCTGAACGAATTTTTAAAACAAGCAAACCATGACTTCACAATCCACACTCTGCACCTGCTCCTCCCATGGTGTGTGTGCATGTGACTCTCCGTGTCCTCTCCCAGACGCAGCCACAGAGCTCTCACATTCCAGAGCAACTCTTGTCAGGTCGGGGGAGCCCCAGGAAAAAACTGAGCAGCCACAGGCGACAGGGTTTTGGAGGCCGGACACACGACATCCAGGGGTTGGTCAGCCACGGTTCCTCTGCGGTGCCTGGGAAAGACTAACTCCACCTGGGCCCTGATCCCCACGGCCGATAGCGCCCTGGCCTGTGGCAAAGCAACACGGCCTTCTCCTTCTGTGCACAACTCTGCCGTTTTTAGAAGAACAGGAGTCGTATTGGGTTAGGGGCCTGTTTTACTCCCATGTGGCCTCGTCTTAAGTAATAACATGTGCAATGGCCTTCATTCCAAATAAGGCCATATTGGAGGCACCAGGGGTTAGGCCTTCTGCCTATAAATTTTGGGGCAACACAGTTCAACCCATAACATCATCAGAGGTAGTTTTGAATTCAAAATCGGCCTCAAGAGAAGGAACAGAATGAACTTCTCAGAAGATTGCCTCATAGTATAATTGCAAGTAATAGCATGGGTGAAATCTTTGCTCACCAGGGTGAGTCGAGGAGGCCGTTGGCTGTGGAGCGGAGAGGACAGTGGGCTCTCTCCAGAACCCTAAGTGCTCCTCTCCACTTCTTAGGAAAAAAACCACCTGGGCATGTGCCAAAGGTTAGTGTCACAGTGAACTCCCCACTCACCTGGCCCCGCTGACGTCCACCCCGACCATCAGCTGCCCGTTCAGGGACAGGACCTCGTCACGCAGCCGGACCTTCCCGCTCTTCCCGGCTGGACTGTTCTTCCTCAGCTCCGTCACCCAGATGCAGCCCACGTCCAGCACCGGGCCTTGGTGGGTTTTCCTCTTCTTGCCCACCCTGCGCTTTTCTCCATAGTCCCCAAACACAGGGATGTTCCCAAAGCTGAGGCCCACAGTGTCTGTGTCCCCTAGCTCCTTGGAGAGGTACACAGTGCAGATCTCCATCCCTGGGGGGCTGTGGTCAGGGGGCCCCGCACTCTCCTCCACGGCGAAGTTCAGCTGGATATACTCCTGCAGCTTCTGGATGGCCGCCTGGCACAACCGCTGCTCGGGCCCGTCCCCACCCTCCCGCATGCTGTTCTCCAGCCACCGGCAGAGCAGGGGCAGGTGCAGCCTGGCATTGTCCTGGGTGATGGGCATGGTGCTCACTCCTGGGCTCCAGCATCATGAGAGGACCTACTCCTGGGGGCTGGGCCCCATGGGGCTCCACGTCCCTTGGGAGCCCTGGCTGTCATCGGCTTTGCCTGAGCTCATGTCCAGGCTCAAGGACGAGGGATGCCAGCTGGAGATGGGGTTGTTCACCTTGCAGGAGGAGGAGGACAGGACACAGACCCACAGAGGGACAATTGTTCTGCCTGGAGGGTTCAGTGAGAGGAGGGAGCAAGCGTCCAACAGTCACAGCTGGGTTCACATCACAGCAGGGCCACGCAAACGGCCTGGAAGTGGCGTGTCCCTTCATCGGCCATAGCACGAGCTGACGGATTCATTCACACCTGGGAGAGGGAAAGACAAAAAAATCCCTTGGTCACGACAGTGAGCCTTCTGACGCAGAACACATGGTCTCTGGTATTACAGAAAGGCACCGTTTGCTTTCTGAGCCAGAGGCTGAATGCTTCCACCCATTCCCCAGCTTGGCCCCGTCCACCCAGTAAACACAGACACACGCGGACACAGACAGACATATGGACACACCCACCCACACCCTTCCCTCGCACAGAAACCTCTGGAACACTGACTGTCCCCAGGAAGGTTCCCTGATCACCAGGGAAACGAGATGACTTTTGCCAGGTCAACCATTATCAAGCTCGCACGAACCAGAAAACTACGTGGCAAGACTTCTTGGAAAATCATAGAGGGGTCAGGACTTATTTAAGGCCTTAGGCTCCTAGGAAGCTGAAATCTATCTCCCTTTGCCTTGATGTGTCCGACTGCACACATAGGAAGGCTCTCCATCCCGGAACTGTGCTCCCGCAGTGCTGCTGAGAGGAGGAGTCAGCCAACCGCACGGAGACTCGGGCTCAGCCCGGGACGCCACCGTCCTGAGCTCAGCTGTGGAATCAATCGGTCTCCATCACGTAGACCCACGAGGGACACTGTCCCTCGGCATCCTTCAGCTCTTAGGCTCCTCCCTTCTTTTCCTTCAGTAAACTGTTAAAGCCAGGCTACTCCTAGGCCCATCCAAAAGCCTTCTCCTCCAGAGAAATGTTTCTCCAAGTTTCTGGGCAAGAAGGTTGGCTGCTGCCCGGCGGCTTTAATGCCCAACTTGGAGCGGCGAAGCGCCCTCTGGCGGCAGGGCCAGCTGCAGCAGGCGGGGCTGGCGCAGTCTCGCCCCAGCTGATTTCTGCCCAGTGCTGGTCCCCGCCAGTGAAAGGTTAATTGAATTTCATTACCAGTTCGTCTTCGCCACCAAAGGAAATTTTCACTTCCATCCCCTGTAAGTGCAGAAAAATGTCCCCTTTCACTCTTTCCTCTGAACTTCACTTTCGCCCAAAGTCAATATAAACTGGGATCAAAGATGCAAGACATTCTTCACCTTCTCGGGAAGTGATTTAACAAGAAATAATAATAAATGGGAGAGGTGTCAGCAGCCCTGTCAATAATAAATAGCTGTATTACTCAGTGACCATAAGGAAATGTCTAGTATCATAGGTTTTGATTTTCCAAAGAACTCGAGTGCCAGCTATTAATGGGTTCCAAATACATCAGAAGCTCAGCAAATACGATCTACCTAATCACATGCCCATTAAAAAGAAATGCAAAATCAAAGAAAAGACAATCCATACATGTGCAAAAATAGAACGTTCCCTTTGGCCAAAATAAGTAACACCTCACACTGCAAAGTAATGCCATGCAGGCATATTAACATCTTACGAATAAGTGAAAATATTTTCCACCGGGCCCAGCAACCTCTCCGAGTCTCCTTTCTCTCCTCTGTAAAAGGAGAAAGTTAGGCTCAGTGATCTCTAAGGCCCTTCAGACTCCGTGGAGAGATCTTAAATACAGTGACCAAGTTATATTCAACAATGTAGTCCCTGCCCCAGCACCGTGCCGGTCACCTTGCATACTCTCAATGACTTGAAACAATTTTTTAAAAGAGGCTTTACATTCAAATTTTAAGGGTCTGTGATTCCAGGTACTAGTCTCGGTTCCAATGACTCCATGCATATGGACACAGTACATGTCTTGGACAAGATACTCTCTAAATAAGTCTGACTGAAGAAAACCAAACTTTGGAGCAATGGAGAATTTGTTTTCCTGATGTCAACTTGTATTCATGCAATACGTATCTACTGAATCTCGATTAAGAACCAGACCTTGGCAATAGGAATATACTGTCAATAAAGCCAATTCCTGGCCCTGAAGGAATTCGTAGTCTAGTGGGAGATGCATAAATAAGTGGAAACCAGTGTGTAATAAGTCTACAACAACTCTCTTAACAGAATTGACAAAGGTGCCCTCCTGGCAGCCGGGCCCACACAGTCTCAGCCTCCTGCCCCTGGCGGGGGTCTCAGAGCTGGGCATCTCGTACCAGCTGGAATAGAGTTCTGCCCTGAGAACTGAGTGCTGGGGCCTAGAGAGAAAGGGTCTGATCTCAAGTGTGTGGTGAGAACCGTAACTTGGGATCTAGGGACTGTAAATGGCAATAGTCTACTGGGTGTGTTGACTGAGTGGCAAAAAAAGCCATCCTGCCAAGAACTAAAATCAATCAGCAAAGGAAGAGGCACAAGACTGGGGAAAGAGTGGGCTCTGGCCCCCGACAACAGCCCCGGCCTTAGAGTTAGCCAGGCTGGGTGGGGTCCCTGCTGACTTCCCCCTCAGTCTGAAAGACCACAGCCATCCTTACAGTCAAGTACAGTGTAAAAACTTACCTACTTCAAAAAAAAAAAAAAGATAAAAACTAAGCTAAAAAACACCTTTCAATAAAAATACAGGTTACCTTGAGTTGTTTTCTATACTTTGCAGCTCAAAAGTTCTTAGATGATATACACTGGAGGTGAGCAGAGCTGACTGGCTCAGCTTGGAGCATCGTCCATCTGTGGACCAGATGGTCAGGGCCAAGGGGGTAGAGTCATGAGATGCCAACATGGCTGCCAGGGGCCCACTCTCTGACCCTGCACGTGGGGAGGGCAGGGAAGGAGTTTTCAAGAAATGAAAAATTGTTTCAAGTGTACAGACACCTTCCAAGACCATCTTACTTTGATGTTCATGGGCTACACAACTTTTGAATTCCATCCTTGTAATTATAATTTTTCCAGTGATGCTTCCAGCCCCCTGTTCTATCAACTTCTTTTCCTGGGACTTTCTGTAAACAAAGGAAGTAGAGGTTGAAGGGGTCAGGCCAGTGTCCCGGCCCCCCAGACTACTCATGACCCTGTCAGGCCAGTTTCCCAGCCCCACCAGACTGCTCGTGACTCAGTTACCCTAACCCGCTTGATAGCCTGCAGCTCCGTCGGAACTCTCTCCCACCTCACTCAATAGACAGCTGGTGCCAGACATAATGGCCCATGGTCAGACTGACCCTCCTGCACCTGGGAACAGCCTGGCCCTTTACCTAATCCATTGTCCTGACTCACATCCTGGAACCCTGAGGCACCCACCTAGAAGAACAAGAGACTAACCCCTCCCCTATTTCCTCACAAACCCCGTGCTTTTTTGTTTTAAAAATCCCATTCTTGTCTCCCCCTGCAGTTGGGGCTGCAGTTGGTCCAGACTCAGCCCACTTGTAAGCACAGCATCAAATAAAGGCACTTGGATCAGCTCATTCAGCCCCTCCTGCCTCTATATCTCTACCTAACAGAGGTATTCCCATCCATCTCAATAATTCGAGATTACTCAGGATAGAAGATGCACAGTTTTGCAATGCCATGGAAAGCATGGTTCTTCCACGACATCCACTGAAACATTCCGGTGAACAAAATGTTGCCCCAGAGAAGATACAGAAAAACAGAAATCTGCAAATGGTTACGAACACTGACATTCCTGTTGCACTGACCCCATGAGGGTCTAAAAGCTTCTCCGTCCTGAAGATCCATCCATATTGGCTGAGAACAGAACTTGTGGACGTGGAGGCCCACTGCACAGTCCAGTTTGCCGTCTGTCTATCGTGTATAATTCTTCAATTAGAGTCTCATCTCAAGTGAACAGACACGGTCATTTAATTTAATTTTGAGTAGCCTGAAGCTGACAGCCTTGGCATTCAAAATGAATGCATCTGTCACTGAGATAATTTATTGATGCTGTGTTTACCATCTACCAACTTTCTTGGACCCCCGTTCAGGGAACTCATCACTCACGACAGGCTGGTGTCCCTCGCCAGCGGTGGGGGGGGGGAAACTAGTGTTACGGAATGGACCTGTGGGCGCCAAGAGAGCCCAGATACTGTTACTGAAGCAAGCCCCCTCCCCCGGGGTCTTTCTATCACTGTGGGTTCATTGCCTGCCACCAAGTGTTAGGAACTGTGGCTCTCAATGCCAGAATTCGGTAAAAAGGAAAGAAACTATTTATTCAAAAGTTATACAGGTTGAGAGTAATGGAGGAATGTCGCTGTTAAAATCCCAAAGTCCCTTTAAAACACACACACACACACACACACACACACACACACACACACACACGGTCCTGCCTTCCTGCCTTTGCCCATCCAGGCCAGTCAGGGGTGCGTCAACTCAGGAAAAGAGAAGTCTGCAGTTCAGCTGGACTCCCAGTTCCTCCCAGTCATCCGTGTTCGGCTGGGCAGGGCTCCCGCACTCCCCAGCACCATCAGCTGTGTCATGCAATCTCCAGTTCCTAACCCAAAACCACACCACACCTCCTCATGGCCCACCAGCCAGAGTCCTTTCACCCCTTTTCTTCCTACATGGTCTCACATGGTCCTCTGTCACTGTCTCCCATTGTCTCTCATTGTCCCTTGTCCCACATGGTGGCCAACCTTAAGTTTAAATCCCAGCCTGGATCTTCCCCTGTAACCCTATTTCCGACTCCTCCCACAGTCACCTACACCCACTGGCACTCTCGTATTCTTTGCCTTTCTTGGCTGCCATAGTTGGTCCGGGCAGGTGTGGATCTGTGGTGCGGCTCTGTGGTGCAGAGAGAACCATCTCCAGGCTCTCAGGCAGGAGCAGTAAGGGGAGCTGCCTCCCAGTTACACCACGGGTCAAAGTCATGCCCTCTCCATAGCTAGCCTGCCGTGATATGCAAAATAACTCTCAACGGTCCTGCTCCATGTCTCCCATCCCCCAGCCAGGCTTGTGTGTGTGGGATTTCCTGTATTCCCAGACACCCCAAGTTCTGGACCCTGTTATAAATCCCCCCTTGGGTCTCCCAGCCTACACCCCATTACTCTAGTTCGAGGGTGGGGGGGCATAAAAGTCTTAGATATTACATGGTTGGTGTTCCCCAACTCCTTGCCACAAAGGTAAATCATATCTGAAAAAAAAAAATCTTACTCCTTAGTATTTAACTTCTGTGTTAGAGAGAATTAAATTAAATTACATTTTAAAATTAATAAAGCTCAAGCAAGTTAACTTTTCCCCTCCAGGACAAGGAGAAGGGGACAAGAATGGAGAAGACTGGGAGACACTGAGCTAGGAACCAGTCGTCTGCACCAGGGCACAGGCCAGAGTCACCGGAGGCACAGCGGCCAGTCCTGAGCCCAACGGGGTTCCCCAGACCTTGCCTCAAAGTCGGGGTCCCAGCAGGCTCTCTCATGCACACTGCCTCTCGCAAACTGTCCTGGATTCTTGCCATCTTCCTGTTCTGACCTCTGCTACATTCCCAGTTCCTAAACCTTCCTCTCGTCTTCCTACCTTCTGGACTGGATTCCCCTTTTGACTGTTAGAAAATGCTCCCATTTTAAAAGAAAAACAGTGCCGAGTAAATATCTACTAGTCATTTATTCACAGATGTTCATCGAGGGCCTACCACGGGTTGGGGCCTGAACAAAGCAGACAGGAAGTCATGGGGAATTAGTCAACTTAAAACACTACGACGCCAGAGGCTAAGTCGTCCCACGCAGAGAACTGTGGTCTGTCAGAGGCCAGCGAGGGGTGCGGCGGTAGAGGGACTAGGAAAGGCCCCTGGGAAAAGGGACTTGAATGAAGTGAGAGACTGAGGAGTGAGTGTACCTATGGGGAGGCCGTTTCTGCACAGGGGACAGACTCCACGGCAAGAGCCCGTGTGGCTGCCTGCGGAAGAGACGACGGGTGTGGAAATGCCCCCGCTGGGTTGGGTGCTTCCCTGCTGCCTTATTCTCTCTGCCAACCCTCACGACCACCTTGGAAAACAAGGGCATGTGGCCCCATTTCACGGACATTGGCAGGGCTGTGGGCTGTCAATTAGCAGCGGTTACCAAGTGCTTACTTTGATTTCGGGGCACAAAAACAATGAAAAAAAAACAGCCCTGGCTGGTATGGCTCAGTGGATTGAGCGCTGGCCTGTGAACCAAAGGGTCACTGGTTTGATTCCCAGTCAGGGCACCTGCCTGGGTTGCAGGCCAGGTCCCCATTAGGGGGCACTTGAGAGGCAACCACACACTGATGTTTCTCTCCCTCCCTTTCTCTCTCCTTTCCCATCTCTCTAAAAATAAGTAAATAAAATCTTAGAAAAAACCCCCAAACAGCAGAGCATGTTTCTGCCTCTGAAGTGCTAAATACACACAGGAATTCATACAAGGGTTTACTAACATCTCTGTGCAGCCCCTGGTGTTACAGAGAAACCCATGACAGACTGAGTAACTGCAAATAGGAATGGCTGTGAGGGGCTCCTTTAGATCGGCTTATGTTTTGGAAGAGCAAGGTAATGGCTAATTTGAGGAGTATTCTTAAGTAATTTGGGGAGTGTTTAAGAATACAAATAAAAGTTTCCTGTACAAAATGAAGGGCTTCACCTCTCATAGCTCACTAAGGCTAAAGAAAGACTAGGTCATTTTTTAAAACCTACACAAAACTTCCACTTTCACTTCCTCCCACTCTCTGCTATTCCAGTGGACGGACCACATGTTATCGAACAAACACTGCAAATGACACCAAGTCCTTTAAAGACAATGACCCCAAACGTTATTTGTTGGCAGAGGTGACTTCACTGCACGGGACGGCGTGATCTTCGATCCTAGTCAAGCTTCCCTGGCCTGTCCATTGTTTTCAAAGTCAACAAATGCCATGTCATTCCTCCCAGGTCCCAAGCACATTTCCCTGAAACCGAGGAATGGGCTAAACAGCCCAGGTCATATCATCTCACTCGTCTCCTCTGGCACGTTATTAAGGAGTAAAATGAAGGTTGGAGGGCAGTCTGGGGCCTGGGGGGCTGGTGTTGCTTTTCCTCGGGTATCCGCGGACATTGGCGCGCCCCGAGCAGGCTTTTCTAGGGGTGTCATTGCTGTCTGCTCCCCAGTTTTGGCTTTTCCTTTTATCTCCTGTTTGTCAGCAAAGGTGCCACATGTTTTAGACATTATATCACCATCTGTTTTTGCAGGCTGGATTTGCACTGGTTTACCGTAAAATGGAAACCTTTGTAACTGTGGGTGAGCCCAGTTTTCAAGTGTAACAAAGGCGTGCCCCTTTGTCTTCCTGGTTGTTAAAGCTGCAGTATCTGCCGCAGAGCCAAACTGAGGAAACGCCACAAAGGGACCTCTGAAACTGGTCTTCTTTAGTCTCGTCACTTGCATTGTTGGTGTGGCGTGGTTTGGCGAGACGGCCATCTTTTGGGTTAAACTGTTCAAGTAGCCCGAGGCCGGCGTGGTGTCCTGTTAGAACTGAGAGCCAGAAATGGAGCAGCTATGGCTCCTTTTTATCTCTCTCTGGGCGGACTCTAGACTAACCGGATGATGGCCGTGCACACGAAATCAGAAGAATCCGATCCAGCCTTCATTTCACGCCGCAAGGGTGGACGGCGCCAGGCACTGCACTGGGCCAGGGCAGAGATGAGGAGCGGCCCCGTGGGGGCTGTGGAAAAAGAGAGCGTGAAATAGAGTTTGCAAAGGGCGATGACGCGGTACATTTGGGGGCACGTGTCGGGGCTTTCTAAGGTCTATTCGGGGGGCTTCCGTGGATGAGAGAGGGGCTCCCGTATAAGTTCTAGAAGGTGAGGACCTGGCAGGAACCTCAGGGCTTGCCACATCCGGCCCTCAGTGTTCCAGATGAGAGAACTGCACCTCGAGACAGGACTGTGACCCTGCACTCCCTGGGCCTGAGGACCCTCAAAGACACAGGAGAGAATAAAAACTCAACGGAATGAAAAGGAATGGTCTGGCAGCTGCTCTGGAAATCCAGTACTTGAAGATATTGCATATCCTAAAACAGGGACTGTTTATCAAAACAACAAGAAATGAAAATGAGGAGAAATTTCATGAAACGCTACGAATGTTTTCTGTCTTAAGATGAGTGTGAGAGAAGCAGACGGAGACCGGAGCACCACAACGGGCGTTAGGAGCTATTCCCGTTCCCCGCCGAACTGTGAAACACACTCGCCGTGGCTTCAAACACTGAAACGAGTGTGTGCGCCTGCAGTTTGAGATCCTTTACGCAGGATTTGGCCAGTTCTGGACCTCTGGAGTTTAGGGGCCTCCATTCCAAAAGAGCGTAATGATTGGGGAAAGACGGCATTTTACTGGTGAGCTGGCAATTCGATACTTTGAAATAGTTGCTCTCTACCAAGTGGGAAATTGAGGCAATCACAGCTTCTGGGTCAGCAGCAGGACAGTCATGAGGTCACTGTGGTTGCCCATTTCACTGTGACCCTCCTGTGACTTTGGACAGATGGGGCCGCCAGGATGCCACTGGCCTGTCACCCACAGCCTCACGGATCACGCCGTCAACAGGCAGCCTGCATCACAATAAGTTCCCCTTCAATTACAATGAGGTTATTTTTAAAAAATAGTTACTTCACAGTTAATTCTTTCAGATCAATTGTGCTGTTTAGATGCTTCTGGTGTTTAGGCGTTTGGGTAAATAATCTACTTACTATATTTGAATTCTCGGCATGTAACTGCAGAGGCTCTGACCTCATCATTAATTAACGATGACTCAAATATTTATAGCAGCCAGTAGTATACTTTGCTGTTAGTTAACTGCAGGTCCCCAGGCAAGTCATTTAGCATCTTTTTAAAAAATTCTTACCCGAAAATATGTTCATTGATTTTAGAGACACAGGAAGGGGGAGAGAGAAAGAAACATCAATGTGAGAAACATTGATCAGTTGCCTCCCATATGCGCCCCAACCAGGGATTGAACCCACAAACTAGGTAGGTGTCCTGACTGGTAATCAAACCCGCAAACTAGGTGTGTGCCCTGACTGGGAATGAAACCTGCAACTATTTGGTGCACAGGATGATGCTCCAACTAACTGAGCCACCGGCCAGGGCTCAGTTAGCATCTTTGAACCTCAGTTTCCTTATCTACCAAGTGAGGTGGTTTTACGAAGTTTCCTTCCAGTTCCAGCATTTTCCTGGACTTTGCAGCTGAGTTAGCACATTGGGGATGGAGTCGCTAGGCTCATTAAGCAGCATACACACAGCACATGGAGGTTTCAGACTGCAGAAGAGATGGGCCAAACTGCTTTATCAGGTTTTGAGTATCTGCCAAGGCAAGGGAGGAAGGGGGCCCCTGGGGCGGTTTTACGCTCACGGTGCTTATAACCAGAGTTCAGCTCTTCCAGAAGACAAGAAGAAATATATCCTGCTGGATAACAGCTCTTTGGAGCAGCAGAAAGAACCGAGGTTTCAAGAAGGGAGAACGAGCTTCCCTGGGAGATGGGGTTCAATGGGAAATCCGGTGTTCCCACTGAGGCCCCACAGATGCTCCAGTTTGGCAAGGGCCTGAACTGTGTGGAGACCAGCCTGCGCGCCGTCCCCCACCCAGGCCACTCGCTCGCAGGACCCAGAACTGGAGTGCCTGGTGCAGAGAGTATCCTCAGAGGAAACCGAGAGATCACAGAGCACAAAGGTTCAGCCCTGTGCCGCTCGGAGAAGCATTCCCTTTTCCCAGGCCTCGCTGTGGGAAAGGCCTCAGACAAGTCAGTCAAAGTCCATGGGAGAGAGGGGAAAAAGAATCCTCGTTTGACTTCTTCCAGGCAGGAAATGAGAATCAAGGAGAAAGAAAGATGGTGAAGGAGTGTGAGACCCAGCCCCCCACATCCTCAACGGCCCCCACCGCTACTTGTACTCCGTCTTGGTTTTCAAAGGGGTGAAAGAGAAATAAGGTAGAGAGAAAAATAAGACGAGGTGGCACGAACGGAAAAGAGCTAGGCTGGAAATCACCCACTTGAGGTTCAAGTGCAGGCACTGCCGTGGTGACCTTGGGGAGAGGTCTGGAGGTGGGAGGAGGCTGGAGCTGTTACCGTCTGAGACCCTGCTGTTGCTGGGTCAGGGTCAAGGTGGGGGGCCTGTGCCTGGGTGAACGATGCGGATGAGGGAGCCGCTGGCAGGCCAAGAAGATGCCACTAGGGGACCTGACCTTGGTTGACTTCCCACCATCCATGTCTTCAGGCTCCCGGTTTCAGAGACAGAGTTCTGTCTGCACATTGAAAGAGCATCTGCCTCTCAAGTGTAGATACACTGTTACCGGCAAGAAAGCTCATTCATTAATTGTCAGTTGGAAATAATACAGTTATTAAGTGGGCAGGGAGTTTGCATCGACCTGATCCATGCCTGCTTTTCCTGCCCTCAGCAGGCAGAGGACCGCAAACTTCAGAACCACAAGGGCCCCCAGCTAAGGCACTCTCTGCTGCTCCAGCCGGGGCTTTGCAAAGGAAATGGCCCACTTACCAAAGACTGCCCTCCATCAGACAGCACTCGAAAAGGCATCGCTGACCTCTGGCTCCTGGAGCTTTTCCTTCCTGTCCTCTGCACCAATTCCCACCCCCCTTTCTCCAAACGACATAACATAACACCAGTAAGTGTTCATTCCTATTCACTGAATTAGGGGAACAATCACACGTTAGTCCTTCATCCCCAAAGGTGACTCTAATTTGAGTTTCAGATGCTATTCATTTCCATGGACAATTTCTTAACTTGCGTGCTCCTGGGGCTGGCTGTTCAACCGTGTATGATGGATTTCCTGGTCTTGTTCTCAACACAGAAACTCGTCTTCTGTGTTTCTAAATTTGGGGTTGTGGGGCGGGGTCTCACGGCTGCCCCAAGGACCAAGGACGCCTTCCAGATTTAACAAAACTCCAGGGACCACACAGCGGGCACTCTACAGCACAGCTCTGATCCTCCCAGAGAGCGGGAGTGAGGCAGCATGGCGGGGGGTGGGGGGGAGGACAGAACCACAGGCACAAAGGCAAGGCCAGGGGAGCCCCCATTCTCTTTACCCTGTCGGCCCAGAACCCTGCCGGGGACCCTCATGCTGCTGCAATTCCAGATGGCTGCAGCACTTTCCGGTGCCCTGCCGCAGTGCCCCTCACCGTGACACAGATAGGGGAACAGACGAGAGGGGATGAGAGGGGACGAGAGGGGACAGGGGACGAGAGGGGACCGGCGATCCTGTCAAACGGAACACCAGGTGACCACAGCATCACTCGGCAAAAACTCACATCGGATAGGAAGCCTGTTCTTAGCCATTAGGCAAAGCCTCTCACCAGGAAAGTAGGAAATTGGAATTTAAAATAAAACCCAAACCTTTAAAGTTTTCTCTCTACTGGAGATAATGTAGGCACTGGGACATGTCTATAGGGGGGGAGGGGCACGGGGAAATGTATCCCATTGGGTGCAGTATGGGCTTGAAGTTTTAGCACAGAAATCTAGTCTTCCTGTGGCTAAGCCTAAAGATCGGTGCTGTCGGAAACAGGTGCCCCCAGGCGCCCTGCTGACCTGGGGAATTACCAAGATGAGCAAAAGTGGCTATTACCTGTCACCCACCAAGTTCCACTGAAGCATTTCTGCAGGCTTTAAGCACCCTGGTTGGATGACTCCAGGTTCTGCATCACCCACCCCCCCACCCCCACCC